>JAUZST010000739.1:43223-68843 GCA_034779995.1 Parotocinclus haroldoi
TATGTGTATATATATATATATATGTGTGTGTGTGTGTGTGTGTGTATATATATATATAAAGGCTCAGTCTTTAAGGAACGAAGATGAACAGAGGATCTCCAGTTTGAAATAAATAAAAATAAAAAAATGTATATATTTCAAATGGTCTGCAATTTTCCATTTTTCATACTGTCTCACCTTTTTCTGATTTGGCCTTGTATGTGTAAGCTGCTCAATGTAATATCATAAACTAACTGCTGTTCATTTAAATGTAGTTGTGAGAAAAACCAGGCTCTGTGTGAATAAGAATAAGAATTGGCCCCTGGGCGGTGATAGCTTGGTTGTTAAGCCTCTGAACTGCAAGTCGCTCTGCATAAGGACGACTGCAGAACATTCAGCTGACTAGACAGTTAAAATACAATCAATATTTAGCGATGCTACTGTATGTCCGTCGTGTAGTTAAAACGTCCTCCTTAGTGTCCTCGTTGATTAACTGCTTTTTCTTGAAATCCAGCTCTGGAAATTGAGGCGTGCCTTTTTAACTCCATGTGCAATGGCTAATCTCATCGACGTTCTGCACTCGCCACCTCGGCTCCACGCTGAGGCAGGCAGCTGCAGCCAGCAGCACATCAATCACCTGCGAGAACGTGCCCACTGCGGTCAATATGCCCCCAAAGCCAACAATCTGGCACCAGTTTCTCTTCACACCTCGCTGAGAGAGGGCAGAGACGTGCCCACGGCTCAGGATCTGTGCAAAACAAGCTCGGTCTCCTCCGCATCGAGGCTGCAACGGTCTTTCCTCCTGTGTAATTAGCTTCCATTTTTAGCTTGCTTTGTTTTGACGGTGGGCAGGATGAATTCCCGCCAGGGGAATAAAGGGGTCTGGAGCACGGGAGCCACTGAGAGGCGAGAGAATCCAATTCTCCTTTTACAGAACCCTGATTAAATATCCTCTTAGTACTGTATGTTCAACATGTAAATGATGCTTTGAGATCAATTCATTTATCCAGCACTGTTAACAGCAGACATTGTCACAAAGCAGCTTTAAGGAAAAAAGCCACATCTTGATGCCAAATCATTAGATTAGGTTATGAACCCCCAAATCAGAAGGTGAAATTTTCCCTGAAGGTTGAAATTCAACATCTCTTAAGTGAGTTGCATAAAAAATGCCTTGTTACTCAACTGCTTTTTAAAAGAACCCTTAAATATAGGTTTAAATGTAATTGAAGCAATCCCTTAAGTGTTGCATAAAGTTCCTAAAAGATCAATTCCCATAGAAATCTAAATGTAAAACCTCATCTTAACTCGTATCACAAATGTTTTTAAGTTGGATTAAATCCTCTAGAGTGTGTGTGTGTGTGTGTGTGTGTGTGTGTGTGTGTGTGTGTGTGTGTGTGAGATTATTTAATATTTGGGTTTAAAAACTGTTAAGGCAGCTCCTAGACAGCCAGGGTTTGGTGAACCTTGTTTCTGCTGATGAGTCGTTGTCATGGAAACAGTGAAACTTGGGCACCGCAGTAAATCATTTACCTTTTTTGCTTTAGTTAAGTGAAACATCTGAAGGATTTTATGCAATACGCTTAGGGAAGACTTTCTGTTACCAAAGGGGGTTACTTAAGTGTTATACTTAAGGGACCAACTTAAGGGGTTTTATGCAAGTGGGCACTGGTCCGAATTCTGCTGCCAATGCCATGACTGTGATCAAGATCCTTAACCCTCAGCAGCTCAGTTAAAACGTAAGTAATAATTTGGATAAGGGTTTTTGCCAAAAGCTGAAAATGTTATATAAAGGGTTGTAATTATATTAATTATAGTATGGCAAGGTCTTATTAAACTGCATTCATTAAGCTTCTAAAGATAATTAATTAGTATTAATTAATTCTTACTAGCTGCTTGGAACAGCCACAAAAATAGGTTCCTGTAATCTCCACACATATATATACGCACACATGCACACACACACGCGCACACACACACACATGCGTGTGTGTGGACATATATCCACACATATTGAAGGTGTGTGTGTGTATATATATACATTTTCCTGTGGGGGCCTTCAATTTCTCTTGATTATCTCTGAGATCTTTCAATCCATCTGTTCTAAATTCAGTTGATTGGACATGATGTGGATACACACACCAGTCTATGCAAGGTCTCACACCTAACAATGAATATCAGAACAAAAAACCAAACCGTAAGGAGAAAAGAACTTCCTGTACAGCTCAGAGACAGGATCACGTGAAGCCACATTACAAGAAGGCTACAACGAATCTGTTACAATGAAACTTCCCAAAAGCACACCTTCATAATTCTTACACTGAAGAAGTTCGGAACAACCAGGACTCTTTCTGGAGCTGGCCACCCCACCAAACTTAAGTAGTGGGTGAGAAGGGCCTTGGTAAGCGAGGTGACCAAGAACCCAATGGTCACTCTGGCTGAGCATCGAAGATCCTTTGTGGGAGTCGTAATGGGAGAAACTTCCAACAGGTCAGTCATCACTGCAGCCCAAGAATATTCTATCTTCTCATCTGCTCAGAGAATCTTGTTTCTCGCAGTCTGAGGGTCTGGATAATTGATGGACTTGTGGACTTCTGTGTCCTTTACTGAGGAGTGTCTTCTCTCTGGCCACTCTGGCAACATCCCTCGCTGCTGCAAAACCCAGTGCTGGCATCAAGTAGTTTCTGGGGCAGGGCAGGAGAACTTGAACAATTTTTTTTTTTAATTAAAAATAAATATTTCCTATAACGAGACAAAATATTAATGGCACTGCATCCCACCATACATGAAAATATGTGGCTTGCAGGGCATTGTTTTTGTAAAATGAACAGTATGTACTGCTTATTTTATGAAGATTAATCCAGCATTAAAACAATTAAAAAGTATCACACAAATGAGAAACATTGAACATTTGATCGCTGCTCTCTAAAGATAGTAGTTTTGCCCTTTTCTGCCCTGCTTGACATTTTGTTTTTTCATTAATTTCTCATCCGTTCGAAGCAGCACTAAATATCCAATTCTAATAACGCTGAAAAAGCTCTTTGCTTTATTGGATTGCTCAAATCCAGCTCTTTTATGAGAAGTCATTTCAGACGTATCAAAACGATGGTACTTAAGTGTCGAGTCTTATGCTTTGTTGACTCTAAGTAATTGTTTCTTGTTATGTAGCTTGCTGGAGATTATCAGTGAATCTTCTGCGTGACAAGTCACGGATAGGGAGGATCCTCTTTATTGCAATAAAATTCCAAGATGCTTTAGAGACTGTGACCTGCTATCTCGCATGTCTATCTAATGTGTGGCTGGGGATTTCGCTGTGGTTTTTGGGCACAGATCAGTACCGGTGATATGGAAACAGTCAAGGCATAATTAAATTCTTATGACGTTGTAATAGAATGAGAGACGATGCAAATGAGAGGAAAGAGTCTATGGTGGAAAAATGATTAACCTACGTGGCTATTGACCAGAAGGTCTGAGATTTAAGCTCTTGAACAAAACCGTTATCCCACAATTGCTTGGGCTGTGCTGCGACAGGGTCGCTCCTGACTAGTGTGACACACCACAGACCTTACCCTGTCCCTGAGTGGGTCTTGTAACGCCACAAGCGCAGAAATCCGATTTAAGTGTCTTTGAACTTGGCCTAGGGAGTTATGAGGGGTAGCACTAGCACTTGATGGTTCTGGGGCCTCCCTTCGTCCACATTGGTTCACTCCAGGTAATCTGGTTTCCTCCTGCAGTTCAGAGACGTAATTTTCTTAAATGCCCTTATTGTAAAAACATCCAGTGAGTGACAGTTCTTTGGGTGAAAATTTCTGGCTCGCGAGGTCAGAGTAGACTGGCCAGGGCTGATAGAAAGATAACAGTAGAAATATAGAAATAACACAAAGAAGCTATGCAGAAAGAGCATCTCTGAACTCACAACACATTGAACTTAGAAGCTGTTGGGCTACAGCAGCAAAAGACCTCACCAGGTGTCACTCCTGTCAGCTACAAGCAGGCAACTGAGATTTCAACTCACATGGGCTCAATGGGGCCGATGAGTTTCAATTTCTGCTGCGACAATTCAGATGGTCAGGTCAGAAAATAAAAAACATAAAAGCATGGATCCCATCGTGCCTTGTATAAACAGCTCGGGCTGCTGGTGGTGTAATGGTCTGAGGAATATTCTTTGGCACCCCTTAATACCAGCTGAGCATAGTTTAAACACCACAGCCTAGGTGGATATTGTTGCTGACCATGTCCATCACTTTATGAACACAATTTAACATCTTCTGATGGTTACTTCCAGCATGATAATGTACCAAATCACAAAACTCTAATCATCTCTCACTGCTTTCTTGAACACAACAATGACTTCACTGTATCCAAACGACTTCACAGTCACCAGATCTCAAGGGGAGATCCTCATCATGGATGTGCAGCTGACAAATCTGCATGATGCTTTCATGTCATTATGGACCAAAATCTCAGAGGAATGTTTGCAGCACCTTGTTGACTCTATGCCATGAAGAACTAAGGCAATAGAGGGTCATCTAGTATATCTTTAACTGTTTATCCCTCAGTGCAGCCTGTATTGTCAGCCTCTCTTACTCTTTCTTTCTCTCTCGCGCTCTCTCTCTCTCTCTCTTTCTTTCTGTCTTTCTTTCTGTCTTTCTTTCTGTCTTTCTTTCTGTCTTTCTGTCTTTCTTTCTGTCTTTCTTTCTTTCTTTCTGTCTTTCTTTCTTTCTTTCTGTCTTTCTTTCTTTCTCTCTCTTTCTTTCTCTTTCTTTCTCTCTTTCTCTCTTTCTTTCTCTTTCTTTCTCTCTTTCTCTCTTTCTTTCTCTTTCTCTCTCTCTTTCTTTCACTCTTTCTCGCTCTCTTTCACTCTCTTTTGCTCTCGCTCTCTTTTGCTCTCGCTCTTTCTTTCTTTCGAGCTCTCGCTCTTTCTTTCTTTCGAGCTCTCGCTCTTTCTTTCTTTCGCGCTCTCGCTCTTTCTTTCTCTCTCTCTTTCTCTCTCTCTCTCAATCGCTCTCTCTTTCTCGCCCTCGCTCTCTTTCTCGCTCTCTCTTTTGCGCTCTCGCTCTCTCTTTTGCGCTCTCGCTCTCTTTTTCTCTCTCTCGCTCTCTCTTTTTCTTTTCTCTCACTGGATTTTTTGGCAACACACATTCTCTGAGCCCTCATGCTGATCTGCTTCCTGACCAATAAGCTGGCAGGCAGCCTAGACGTCATAAGCTGCTCTGCTTCAGCTCAGCACACACCTCTGGAGATGCCAGACTAACATAAAGCCGCCATTAAACGAAAGCAAGTAGGAGAGCGAGAGAGAGGTACGGAGGGTAAATGATTTTGAACCAGCAACAGGATCTTATGAAAGTTGAGTGATGAATAATAAACCAGCATGAGGTTTGGTTTCAGTAAGGTCCAAATTCTAAATTCATCCCTTAAAATAACCTATAAGATGACCTAATCATGACAACCATTAGCTTGGAAATTAAAATATACACAAATACTGTAGGTGAACATGTTATGGGTTATATTGTTAATTATGATATTTGATACCATGCAATGTTACATGATACTTTGGCCAGGTTTACTGTAGACTTTTTGTTCAAAAACTAGACAACAATTTTATGTAACAAGATCCATATTTTATGCAACAGTAGTCAGAGAGGAAGATGGGGAAGAAATAGAGGTAGAATAAAAAAAAGTGGAAAAAAAGTTACAACGAAAGAAATGAAGGAAGGATTAATGCATAAATAGAAATGGAAAACAAAAGATATTGGAAAATGTAGAAGGAAGAAGCAAAGTCAAAACGTTAGATGGGAAGAAGGAAATAAAAAACCAGCAGAGATCAAAGATAAAGAAAGAAGGACACAAATGAAAAAAGGAAAGAAGGGAATGGGTAAAGAAGACAAAGAATGAAGGCATGAAAGAATGAAACAAAGAACAAAGGAAGCAAACACAAAGCAAGAAAATAGCTTGGAGAACATGAAGGAAAAAAGAAAATGAAATTTAATAATGTATAAGAAATGCGAACGATTATCAGCGTTGGTAACCTTGCGCAAGAACCCTGTCAAAACCTTTCACAGTAGCAGCCTTGCATATAGCAACGTCAATAGAACACAGGCAAAGTGTTTATTAAAAAGGTAGCAGAGCTTGTATATGGCCACAATTAAGAAAAAAATACTTCAGACACGGGGAAGGGAAGTTGAAGAAAGAGAGGAAGATCAAGCATAGGCTGAAGACAGAAAGAAGGAAAAAAAGAAAAACAAGTAAGAAAATAGTAAGAAAGAGAAAAGGACTAAGAAGAGAATGAATGAATGAAGACAGGGAGGAGGGAGAAGATAAGAGTGGAAGGAACAGAACAACAGGAAGAAAGAAATAGAGGAAAAAAGGAAGAAGGTGAGAAGGGAAGGAAATAGAAGGGAAGTAGAAAAGATGAAAGGAGATGTACATAATATCCTACATTACAAAACAGGAAACGTGTAAGAAAGAGAAAAAAACTATTAGAGATTAGGGAAATGGCAGAAAGAAGAAAGGAAAGAACAACAGCAGATACAGAGGAAAATGTGATAAAAGAAATAAGAAAGAAAAATTAGACACCTAACAAGGAAAGAAGGCAGGAGGAAAACTATAAAAACGGAGATGAAACAAAAGAAGCAACAAAAAGGAAAAGTAGAAACATGAACAAGAAAATGTGTAGGAAAGTAATTAATGAAAAAAGGTTGAAAGGATAAGAAACTATTAGGGATGAGGAAAGTAAAGAGGTAGATAGAAAGGCTGGAAAAAGAAGTTACACAGAAAGAAGAGAGCAAATAAAATAAGTAAGGGCAGTGGATGTGGAAGGCAAAGAATGAAGCAAGTTCAAGCCAAGAAGAAAGGTAAGGTGGAAAAAGAAAAGTAGGAGAGATAAGAAGTGAAAGTATGTTGGAAGATGAAGAAATAAAGCAGGGAGGAGTCACAAGGAAAATGGCAAGGAAGTAAGTAACGAAAAAAGACTAATGAAGCAAGGAAAGAGAATGAGAAAAAGGAAAAGCCAAGAATGAAATAAGGAAAGAAACACTGTGAAATGCTACAGGAAAGAAAAAGAAAGGTTTGCCATTCAGATGTTTATTCTACAGACTACATTCTTCACTTTTTATCCGTTTGCTCCTAATATCTGCTTCTTCTTCCTCATTTAAGACATGATTGAGGTTAACTTTAGGACAATCAGTTCGAAAAACCTGTTTTCCAATTCCACAAACAATAGCTGGTAAAAGAGCCTAAGAGCTGCACTGCTATTGCAGCTCCCCAGCTAACGTGCTACATCCATGTGGGTTCATGTAATACGCAGAATTTCAACATGCAGTAGCAGTGCACTCTGGGTATCTCTTCATCTCTTTTTTCCTCCTCCAGTCGGAGAGCGAATGTATTATTTACAGCGGTTAAAGTAGGACACAGCAGGCTTTGGAGCCGTCCCATCTGGGAGAGCGTGTTCTCAAACACGAGAGTGTTGGGCGAATCGTTTGGCTTCATACATCAGCAGCGTTTCTCATTCACTCATTACTGATGTATGAACGTAATTAGCAGATTTGGAACAAAGAGAAGGGAAGATGGAGGCCAACAAGACCACCATCACTCATCTTTTTTATATTCAGAACAAGACTGAAGGATTTTTTTTGGGTCTGTTTTTGGGTCTCAATGTTTCTACCTGTTCTCACTTTTCTGCTTGCTATAGTAAATGCTGCTGGAGTTTCATGCTTCAGTTGTTGTTAATAGATTCTGTGCGCTTAATCAATAAATAACTCCGTTTTTCTTTTCTCTCAGAGCTTATGTTCCAGTACCATTTCCAGCCCCCACACACTAAAATGTTCCTCTACGTTCACTCTGTTTTTCCCATCAACAGAAACCAGTCCCACCATGCCCGGACCACACCAGCCACCAACTCTCACCATCTTTTGGTCATCAGGGGACAAAGTGCCTCCAAGGAGTTCTATGAGCTGAGGACTCAATATCCTAAGGTGACTTTTTGTATCAGATAAAATATTTACCAATATGCATATTTTACATGTTTATTTGTCTGTTATTTATGTTGTTTATGTATCTGTATCTAAGCCACCGTAGTACCTTTTTGAGTCTTGGTCCTCCCAAGGTTTCTTGCTTTCAACATTCAAGGAGTTTTTTTTTCCTTTCCACTGTTGCCCTAGGCTTGTTCAATTTGGAATTGGCCTTAGAAGATAAGTGTTGTAAAGCCGATTTGAGACAATGCACCATTGTAAAATCTCAATAAATTTGACTTGACCTGACTTAACCTTCTCTCCCATTTTCCCAACTTTCTTTCAGGAGACTTTTTTTATACCCGTTTCACTTTTCTTGTATAAAATCAAACCCTTTTTTTTTTAAAGCATCCTCAATTTTCAGGTTTCATTATCACATCTATGCAGTTGGTTTACTCTTTCTGTTCCTGCCCAGTTATACGGGACAGAGGTTGCTAGAACGTCCATAACCTATCCCAGAATTCCCTCTGGACTTTCTCTTTTGCAATGAGAAAAGCAAAATGAGTGAGCAGAATCTCTCAATTTATTTTTGATTATGTGACATTATTTAATTCATTCATTTATTTATTTATTTTAACATCTGCTTAATCGGTTTCAGGGCTGGAAAAAGGCGGCACATGAGCCAAGGCAGTCCCCATCCCTAGACAGGGCACCATGGTATCGCAGGACACATACATGCACATGAGCACATTCATTCTACACACTTTAGAGACACCAGTTGACCTAACGCATGTTTTAAAAATAGAAAATGAAACTGGAGTACCCAGCCAAGATCTATGCAAACACAGGGAGAACCTGCAAACTACACAGAAGGCGAGTTCTGGTCTGGGAATCGAAGTCATCAAAGATCTCTGGAGTCTTGATGTAACGGTACTAACAACTGTGCCACCATGCCACCCTAAATTGTTCTGCTGTAGCTTGTTTCAGTATTCTTTTTAATAATACAGAGATTTCTCCCTGTCTCAAAACCTCTTTCCATGGGGCTTTGTCTTTGCCTATATCAACAGATTAGCTAAAGGCAACAGTGGCAAGGAAAAATTCCCTGAGACACAAAGAAGGAAACTTGAGAGGAACCAATTCGTACATCTATGTAAAATAGTCTTCTGTGCTTCAGCCTGTGCACTGTGGACTTCCATCTTGCTTCCACTCCAACATCACCACACAGTCGATTAAACCGTCGCAGTCCGTCTCCCTCCTCTCTTGCTTTTTGCTCTGTTTCCCTCGACTCCCTCACCAGGCTTTAATAACGGAGCTAAGCACAGCCAAGCCTGGTGGCAGACTGAACGAGCAGCACTGGTGTTTCTCCAGACTGGCACATGCATGTCATTCTAATCTCAATCAGCCCAATCAGGACAGATAGGATGTTGGCTTCAGGGTGGAACATGGGACAAAAGCGTAGGCTGGGATTTGACATCAGTCCTGCATCGCATGCTCTAGTGAGAACCTGCAGTGTGCTTTAGATGATAAAGCGTACCACTAAGGCTTAGTGAGAGATGTAATATATTTCAACTCGCGCACACAAACACACACACGCATTGATTAGATTTGATTTTATTGTGTGATTTTTGGTAAATAACGCCAAATGGCTCAAATGTATTTAAGTATTGAATAATTTGCAATTCCTTGAATTACAACCCTAAATCAGAGAAAGTTGGGACAGAATTCACAATGTAAATAAAAAATGATTTAGCAGGTCTTAGATTTGCATTGAGTTTTATTTGATTGCAAACAGTGTGAACCTGAGATATTTCATGGTTTGTCTGGTCGACTTCATTTCATTTGTTAACAAACATTTACACTTGCGTCATTTAGCACTTAGCCCTTATTCAGAGTGGCTTACAGTTAATACAGTCTTACAATCCGAACAGTTGTGGGTTAAGGGTCTTGCTCAGGAACTCGGTAACGGTGGGATCTAAACCCTGGACCTTCTGCTCAGTAGTCCAGAACCTTAATCACTAGGCCATCACAGTCTCTTACATTTATTCCTGCATTTCAGGTGTGCAACATATTTCAAAAGATGCTGGGATGGAACAATTTAAAGCAAGTAATTAGGTAAAAAATAACAACTATGGGATTTCAAATAGGTGATGTGAGAAATGTTCTTAACCCCCTTACAGGCTCTAAGATGGCCCCATCGGAACTTTTTCTGATTGTGTAAAATGGAGGAATGGATGTTTATTGTGTTCATATTGTCTGTAAAGAAATAAAGATAAATGTGAATGTAAAAACACTGCATTTTTTTTACATTTTCCATACCCAGCTTTTTCTGATTTGTAATTGCTTGTTGACTGGACTTTCTTTGTGGAAACGGGAAATAATGTGATGAAATATACTGAAGCTGGACCCTGTCTAACCCAAATGCAGCCCAGACTTTACAGGACACTTTAGAACCAGCAGATTTGAACCGGGGAGCCTCAGCATCAGGAACCAGTGCTCTGCCAACTCAGTCATCGGTAGTCAGTATCCCACCTGTGGCAAGGTGAGCTCTTTCAATTATAGTTGCAATTCAGTTCCTGGTACCATTGTTGAGCTGAGCACCTCGGCACCATGGGTAGTCCAGTAGTGTAGATATACAGATCCCTGTGTAAATCCCTACTATTCTGCAGGCACTATTCTGTTCTAAGATATGCCGATCTCTGCCTATTTATCACTCTCGTTTCGTAAGAGGCTGGTTCCTGAGTCTCAGTACTTCTCAGGGTGGGTCTGCGGTTGTCATTTGGCCAGACCAGGGATGTCCCCACGATCCAGATTTAATCTCATAATAATGCTTCAGTGAAAGCATCTCATCATCATTAGACAAATGATTGAAATATCTATGAAATAGGGTTATCTTAATTTTTAAATGTACGGCGTTGTGTAAATGTCTTTAACAATGGCATAATATAAATATCACATGTAATTACACATAAAATTATATATTAGTTCCTTTATTAAAATACAACCAAGCAGTGTTAATAAAATGGAAAAAAAACCTTATAGCTTCTATAGGCTACTGTGACTATTTAGTATTTAGTGTTTCTTCCCCTTATACGTGAGCAATAGTAGCATCTGGCAGCTTCATCTGGATGCCAAGTTGAACCCTTGAAGCTTGATCAGCAATGGCCTTTTTGCAAGGGTAGCAGCCAAGAAATCACTTTTTCAGAAAGGTCACATTAAATATAGACTTTTGAGTACAGAAACCATTTTCGTACATATTTCCTGTATTTTTTGATTGTATCTGAGAGGTAATTATTTTATATGTGGTCAGTGTACCATAGAAACAAAACAACACATGGTGGCCTAAGATGTTTTTGAGATCTTTGTTAATACATTAATTTATCTATTATTGTCCTGCACTGAAATTGGAATAATGCGAGTAATATATTTATATATATAAATAATCGTATTTTGACTATATATATATGTGTATAGATAGATAGGTGTGTGTGTGTGTGTGTGTGTGTGTGTGTGTGTAATATATATGATGTATATAGGAAGTTAATGGTCTATTGTTATTATTATCTCCTTAATATAATACGTAATACGATAATATATCCTTAATATAATATCCTTAATATAATAATAGAATAATATGACTATAAATGAATATGGTTAATTGTCTCTCTCTCTCTCTCTCTCTGTATATATATATATATAATTAATATTCATTAAGTATTACATACTTTATCTACATTATGCATAGTTTTCAAAATTGTGCTTATGTTCTACAGACTGTCGTCTTACCATGTGATCAGTTAGGAGAAGCCATTTCTGAGATAATTAACTAAAGAGTAATTAGTAGCGCCTTGGAAATAATATCCCACAGAAAAGAAGAAGTGGATCATTGTCAGGGTGTCTTGGGTAAACTTCTGAGGCCTCCCTGAATTCGCTTCATCTACAGACATTGATTCACAGGACTGACAACCTTATTATGCACCGCGCCTATTATTGATATTACTGTGAGCTTGGTTGCCATGACCACCGTGCAAGAGACATTTAATTTTCTCTCCTCCATCATCATTATCTATGAGACCATCTGTTGTGCAAAATGAATTCAGGCTCATTTGCATGACTGATAAGCACATTTTTTAACTATTTAACAGAAGGTCATATGCCAGCGAGGTACATACGCAGCATTAGCATTGATGTTTATTTTTGGTGGGTTCCTGTCTCACACTCTGTGATTGTGTATGTTTTGAAAAATGGATACATATCGGTTCTCAAATATGAAATGTTAGAAAAGTTTGTAAAAGTCATACTATAATACTATTAATTCATCCATTATGTTCCGCTTAATCCACATGGGGTCGGGGGCCAGTCGGTGCCCCAACTCTGGGCGCAAGGGCAGGAACAACCCTAGACAGGATGCCAAGCCATCGTAGGGCGCACACACACACACCAAGGGCCACTTAGAGACATCAATTAACCTAACACTTATGTCTTTGGACTGTGGGATGAAGCCAGAGTACCCAGAGTAAACCCAAGCAGACACCGGGAGGACATGCAGACTCCATACAGAAAGGACCCAGACCGCTCAACCCTGGGATTGAACCCGGGACCTTCTTGCTGTGAGGTAGCGCTGCTACCCACCGAACCACCGTGCTGCCGAATATAATAATATTTCATATTTAAATATCCCCTATTTTTGTAAGCAGTGTAGTAGAAACATTGTTTTTAAACTAATTGACAATTCTACAGTTCAAATATTCAGTTTGTTAAGGCTGGAAAAAGTAAGTGAACTAGTTAAAAGTTCCACTACGCACCTTCTTTGCATTTGTTCCTCTATTGTTAAAGATTTAATGTTGAACCGACATGAGAAAATTATGCAAAAATCCACCAGGAAGCAACTTTTAAGGTGCAAGAAATGGTTCTATATAGACACCTTACCTTTTCAAAGAACCCTTAAGTAACCCTGTCCTATGGAAAGGGCACAAAGTCTTGGTCTGCCCTTTTTATAAAAATGTCTGGTCATGTGAACCAATCCTGAAACAAAGCTAATTTTAGAAAGGCTTCTCAGATATGCATGAAGCTGGAAAAGGCGACAAAAGCATTTCTAAAGACCAGGGTCTCCCCTCATAAACATTACGCCGAGCAGCCTGTCAGGATACTGTAGGAATAGTAATAGTATTCGTATTAAAAAGACACAACGCAGACAACATGGGTTAAACATTACTGTGTGATGTAAGGTTATAAAAGACCAGCTGGATCTTCCACAGTGTTTCTGCCACAGTGTTCTCTTGTTAAACAGATACCCTGGAACTCATCCCTGAACGACTCCAGACCTTAACTCAAATGCTTCGAAGATAAATGTAGAAACCAATAATACTAGAGTGGTCTAAAATTCTACCTCGTACTTCCACACGTTTGATCAGCAGCAACAAACATTACTGATTAGGACTGTCGCAATTATCACATAATGGTCTAATTGCAATTATTTAAGATAATTGTAATGGAAATAATCACAATGTAGGACTACAGTAATTTTCCACACTTAGTGGATTTCTGCAGAAAGTGAAATGGGTGTAAAGCAGTAAATGCATTCAATGAGATGTAACCAGGCGGCACAGGGGCTCGGTGGGCGGCAGCGCTGCCTCACAGCAAGAAGGTCCTGGGTTCAATCCCAGGGCGGGACGGCCTGGGTCCTTTCTGTGTGGAGTCTGCATGTCCTCCCCGTGTCTGTGTGGCTTTACTCCGGTTTAATCCCACAGTTCAAAGTGTTAGATAAATTGGTGTCTCTAAAGTGGCCCTTAGTGTGTAACTGTGTGCATGACTGTGTGTGTGCCCTATTATGGATTGGCATCCCAATGGAGTGTATAGCAGCGCTGCCTCACAGCAAGAAGGTCCCGGTTCAATCCCAGGGTGGAGTGGCCTCTGGGTCCTTTCTGTGTGGAGTCTGCACGTCCTCCCCGTGTCTGCATGGGTTTACTGCAGGTTTGAACTTCTAACTCTAGCTGCTGTTTAGAAGGAAGTGCTGGGTAATGTTTGGTGCATTTGTCAGCTATGTAGTTAATTCGATATTTTTGGCATGCATGCTGATATTTTATGCTTTGCAGTAAAAAAAAAAAAAAATATTTGCAGCAGTTTTTAGGTGCATGCGCATGCAGTCCATCATTTTGACAGTAATCAGTATTAGCTGCTAATCATACATTGCTTGTAAGCAATTCACTCCCATTAGGCTTCTGCTGCATTACTTCTGTTTAATGAAAAATGAATGTAATTGTTTATATGACAGCTAATCATCACCTATCATGATTGTGACAGGCCTACATTCAACTCATATATTTCAGACTTATGTTTTTATACATATAAATGTATTTTCAACTTTGTAATTGTAATGAATTGATGGTATCACAATAATAACTTTTATTAAGCATACAGAATTACTTATAGTGCAGGGTGTAAAAACAGACTAATCATTAATCACAGTTATTTGCATGACAATTAATCATCAGCTAAAATTACCTGATCATGACGGCCATACTACTGATGCTAAAGAAAGTACTAGCACTTATGGAATAAAAGGGGTTTTCTAACTTCAGTCTGTTATTTGACATATCTAAAGTCACGGTAAGGAACAACTGTCTGGGTTTTATTAGTTTATGAACAATAATGTAAAAAACAAGCACCATAGTAACGTAATATGTCTGTGGACAGTAATAGATCAGAAATATCAATGTCTTTGCCATGGTAAAATGACTGTATAGAATTATTTCTCGTATCTTAATTTAAATACTGGGAACGTAGTATGTAAAAAAGATAATCTGCTATAGTTCCAAGCATTTAAAGTCAAAGTCAATTTATTTATATAGTGCTGTTCACAACGGAGCATTGTCTCAAAGCAGCTTTACAATACGATATTATCTTAAAATCCCAATCCCAAATTGAGCAAGCCTAGGGCGACAGGGGAAAGAAGGAAAAAACCTTGGGAGGACCAAGACTCAAAAAGGGACACGACCTCCTTGGGCGGCCTAGATGTTAATTGAAATAGTTAAGCTGTATCATTAGTAAACTTAAGCCAATAATAAAATTTAAATGAAATAAAGAAATGAGATTAAGATAATGAGTCCTCAGCAGGAAGTTATTGGAGGTACATAGTCTTCTAATAAGTAAATGATGGACGGAGTTACTGCACTCTGGTGGGACTGGTTTCTATAGATGAAAACCAGTAGAGTGATGCTGAGGAGGAGGAACTTCAGCTCGGAGAGAAAAGAGAAAATGTGGTTACTTATGGGTTAGAAGCATAGAATCTATTAACAATCACTGATGTCAGACGCAGCATAAAATACTATAGCAGCAATACTATAGCAGCATAGCTAGTAGGGGAGGAAGAAGAAGGCAACAGCCAAGAGGCAAGTCAACAGTCCCAGTCTAAATCTAATCAAAAATCTGTGTAAATAAGAATGTTTTTAGCCTAGACTTAAACATTTGGAGAGTGTCTGAATCTCTAATTGAGGTGGGAAGGTTATTTCATAGCAGGGGTGCTAAGTATGAGAAAGCTTTTTCCCCTGCTGTTACTTTTTTAGTTCTAGGAACTAAACGAAGTCCAGCACCTTGTGAATGAAGTAGACGAGCTGGATTGTAAGATTCATTCAGATAATGTAGGGCCAGACCGCGTAGAGCTCTATATGTTACAAGACGTATTTTAAAATCAATGCGAAATTTAACTGGTAACCAGTGTAGAGACGACAGAACAGGACTGATATGATCTCATTTTCTAGTTCTAGTTAGCACTCGAGCTGTTGCATTCTGCACTAGTTCAAGTCTATTAAGAGATTTTCTAAAGCATCCAGCAAGTAAAGCTTTACTGTAATCCAACCTCGAGGTTATAGTTTCTTAGCATCTTGAAAAGATTTTGAAGTTTAGCAAAATTAATATGAAATATTATGAATATGAACAAGGGAGAGATCTGAATCCAAAGTAACACCTAGGTTTTTTGTACAGTTGGACTGGGTGTTACCAAGTAGTCCTCTAGATTTAGGATAGAAGTAGTTTTTAATCTGTTTTATCTGAGATAAGTAAAAGGAAATTAAACGCCATTCAGTTTTGTACTTCCTTAACCCAATTCTCAATTTTGCTGATTGTAAGGCCATCATTTGGATCAGCTGATATGTACAACTGTGTGTCTTCTGCATATCAGTGAAAATTAATTCCGTATTTATGAATAATTGAGCCTAAATGCAGCATTTACAGGGAGTGGGCCAAGCACAGACCCCTGAGGGACACCACATTTCATTTCTGAGAGCTTAGAGCGTTGATTATTTACTTAAACAAACTGGTACCGGTCAAGTCAGATAGGATTTAAACCAAGAAAGTACAAGTCCCTTAATACTTATAGTGTTTTCTAGCCTATTCAGTAAGATCTCATGATCTACAGTGTCAAATGCTGCATTTAAATCTAATAATGTATCTAATTAAACCTAATAACCGTAGTGTTTTCTCTCCTTACACTTGAGCATGTGACAGTTGAGCCTTCTACAGTCTGAAAAACTTGATCAGGAATAGTTGGAATAGTTTTTGGAAGGGTAGCAGCAAAGAAACCACTTTTTCAGAAGGTGAACAGGGTCAAAAGTATAAGACATGCTAAATGCTAAAAGATTGGCATGAATATCGATGGTAAGAGAATTATAGAGTAACAAATCAAAATTTTACCTTTTGGTTTTCAGTGGTCCAACTTCTGAACTGGTCCAACATCTACAGTACATTAATAGCGTAATTATGGAGGTCTAGGTCGTCGTGTTTTATTGTTTTATATTTTCTTCACACGTGAGCTGTTTCTTTAAATCTGCACAGGCTGTACCTTACAAACTGATCTCACAAAACACCATCCAGGTGGCTGCTAATCTTCCTCCTGTTTTCTTACACCAGTGCTCACATTAGGGTTGCTGTGATGTGCCGTAATTTTCCTTTCCATTACTCGTTTGTACGTTTGTGTGTAATGTGTTGAGTAACACACAACTCTACCCAGGCTCTCTGCTCTCTAAACTCATGGCTCTGTATGGTTTTCTTTTCAAAACATCATAAACAAAGTCCTAAAATACTCAACTGTGGCTAATAAAATTGAAGGTTATTTTTCCAAACAATTAAAAAATCATGCATGACAGAATCATTGCATATTGCCCCACAAACAGATTCACACATTTTTATTAAAGCAGTTTTCCTTATTCCGAGGTGTAACTACAATGTGTTACTTTAATGTTTGTATTATTTATGGTTTCCAAGCAAGATTTCTATGGGGAAGATAGCTGAAACGCTTAAAATTTACAAATGCTCTTTATAGGGTTAAATATACACCGCTCACAAAAATTATTAGATACTTCACAATCTCCTATAATTAAATATCCACTATTTTTGTAAGCAGTAAATCATCTGCGAATGAACTCCCATTACTTTAACATAGCTGCCAAACACAAAGCTCATTTCCTTTGTTAAATTAATTATTAGCGTCCATCGGAGTGGTCAATGAGCAGAATTCACTTCAACACCAAGGTGTGTATTACTCTGTAAGGTCCAAGGATAACTTCTAAGCAACTAAATGCATCTCTTATATTTGTTAATGTTGATGCTCACCATGAGCACTGTTGCTCTTCACATGGCACGTGGCCAAGTCAGGGGTCTCTTAAGAAACATTTGCTATATACAAAAATGCTATATGAGTACCAAGTGCCATTTTTGGAGAATGGAAACTACTGCAATCCAGTAAATGGATCTTATCTGTAAAGCATGGTGGTGGTGGTATCATGATTTGGGGATGTTTTGCTGCAACTGGGCCAGGACGTTTTGCTGGAATCAAATTCTAATGGAGAGGTCAGGACGTCTGTTCATGAACAGAGCCTCAAGAGAATGTGTGTAATGTGAAAATCTGATGGTATTTTAGATCAAATTTGTGCAAAATTCTAGAAAATGTAAAACTTACTCAATGTCAAGCACCACCATATCCGAGTACCTTCTTACCCTTTAAAAAAAAAGCATGTTCAGATAATCATAGTATATTTGAATGTGACAGTACAGGCTCTGTTATAGCATAAAGGCAAGGTAATATTTTCAGTAGTTTCTGAGTAAAAAGGTAGAACATGATGTAAATGTACATCAGTTGTGTCAATCACGACAAATAATACCACACTAGGCTTTCAAACAAAAGCGACATTATGCAAAAGCACAGCCAACAGACATAAGAAACAATATCCCGCACCCTGCAAAGACTACGCCTCCTTATACACAAGTGCATCTGCCTGGTAATTAGGTGTGATACTACACACGGTCTCTCTCTCTCTCTCTCACACACACACACACACACACACACACACATAGACACACACACACATACACAGATGCACATGCAACCCACACATAAGGAAAACCAGTCTACCACATAGATTAAATGAATCAAATGTATAATAATCCAATTTTACACCATGTCCTTTTCTGCTAAGTGCCTGGAAATGATCTGGGCAGAGACATGGTCCGGATGGTGGACAATTCAACTGTGGGAGCTGCTCATGTTTGTTGGGATAGGCATACCCTCACGGACCCACTGCTCCCAACACCTCACAGCTAGATCACAAATTAGATGATGAGCAATTTGTTTAAGCAATCATCCTGCTTCTCTCAGTCAAATGATCTCTCACCAAGAGGTACAGAACCCAAAAGTATCCTCTGGAAGCCTTTTTATAAGGCAGGAAGCACTTTTGCATCCTGGGTGGAAGACCCCGTGTCCAGTAAGACTATAACATTTATACACTGCTCACAAGAATTAGGTGATAAGGCGTAACTACATTCTGAGCTTTGCAGCAATCTGGCATTTTTCACTGGCCGAGTTTTTTTTTTTTTTCTTTTTTTTTTTTTTTGCCACTAAGTATATTTGCACCTCAAAACTGCAAAATTGCTCAAAAAGTTCTCTAAAGGGACAATGTGAAATCTGAAGCCAATTATTTACATATAGCAACCGCTACAATCTATCAAACTTAAAGAACTTCATAGTGACTGTCCAGTTATTATTTATTATAAATCACTGCTGGGAAAGGGTATTGTTTTGAAATTTCGCTGCATGGTCGTTCTGATGCAATTGCTCTCATGAGGGAATCCATTATAAAGAAATCAGATCGACTAGTTATTTATCATGAAGTTAACAGGACTGGTAGGAAAGCTTCCGTATGTGCAGTGTGAAGGCACGAAGCGTGAGCTGAAGGACACATGCAGTAATGAGGCGTGTTGTGTGGAGGGAAGATTTGCTCTCTTCTTTGTTTAGTGACACATCAGCTGTGTGTAGCAGGGGAAACGTCCTGGCAGCAAGGACCGGCTGCTTCCTAAGCCCGTTATCTCTGCACTTCACAGCGCCAATACTTTGGCAGAGTTCAAAGCCGGGAGTGAGGGAGGACATTAATTAGCTGTGGCAGGCTGAGCACTGCATCGCTGTTCCTCGTGTTCGGCCCAGGGTTACACGCAGGTTTGAGCCGGAGTCTTGCTCTTATGTGTAGGCTGGAGATGTGAGTGATTCAGATTCACTGATAGTACGGCACAGGCACACACACACGCACACACACACACACACACACACAGGGAGAGAGAAAGCACTGTTAGCCTCCTTCCTAGCTGTATTTTTTTGGTTTTCCCTATCTTTTATTTCTCACACACACGGCACACACACAAAGAGAGCGAGAGCGAGAGTGAGAGCGCAAGGGAGAGAGAGCGCAAGGGAGAGAGAGAGCAAGAGAGAGAGAGAGCAAGGGAGAGAGAGAGCAAGGGAGAGAGAGAACAAGGGAGAGAGAGAGCAAGGGAGAGACCAAGGGAGCAATTTTAACCCTCTGCCTAGCTGTATTTTTTTGGTTTTCCCTATCCTTTTTTCTGAGAGAGAGAGACAGAGAGACAGAGAGAAGGGGAGAGAGAGAGAGAGAGAGAGAGAGAGAAAGAGAGAGAGAGAGAGAGAGAAAAGGGGAGCGAGAGAAAAGGGGAGAGAGAGAGAGGGAGAGGGAGCAATTTTAGTCCCCTTCCTAGCTTTATTTTTTGTTTTTTCCTATCTTTTCTCACACACACACACACACACACACACACACACACATGATCAGGATATGCTCTTCTTCAGGCTATAATAATATCAAATATAATATAATAACGCTTCATTTTCTGCATGAGGAAGTCTTATGTAATAATGTACACCGTGGTATGTTTTGTTGATTTTTCATCAAGACAAGTTTTACATTTTAAAGATAAACTATTATTTTTCTCTCCTTTGATCCCACTTCTCATGGTCACCGTTACGGGTCGTCTGATGCCTCTCCACGGAGAACACAGGGCTCAGATGCAAGTGTGGCCCAAACAGGATGCCAATCCATCTCAGTCCTGTAGGGGTCGCTCCCCACCCTTAGCTGCAGCCGATCGTGTTTGCATGCAGCACTTGACCCAGCTGGACTCTGCCCTGTGTCCCTGGGGTGGTGAGCCAGCATATTAGACCTGTGAAGCCCCCAAACGCCCTGCCCAAACTTTTATACACAGCAAGTTTTTCAAATACGTTTTTAAATTGTATGCGTTGAAGAAACGCGTCATATTTCAGTTCCCACAGTTTTTCTTTATTTTGAAAATTAAAACTTCTTGTTTCATAACTGGTGCATGAACATCTCTGTTAATAATACCAGCATGTGTTTTGGACAGACAGGATGCAGGTATGATGGGGATAACTGTCACCAGCATGGTGTGCTGTTATGGGAACATACTGGTCAGCCGCCTTATACAACAAAATTTACCACCATCTCCAGTAAGCTAAAGCAGTACCAGACCAACACTACCCAGCTTATTCCATGCTGGTCCAAAACAACCAGCAGGCTTCTATATAAAACTGTCGATTGAGCATTATTTCTCAGACTTTAAGCTCTATGTGCATGAGCCAATCATAGATAATATTCAATTAATTAGAGGACGAGGGGGTCCCAGGAGACCTGAGAGTTACTTATAAGGCGGGCATTTGTGAGCCTGCTAGCCGCTAGATTCTTAGCTGCAGGTCTCTTAGCTATGTGTAAGCATAGTGATATAAAATGTCACCAATTTAGTTATATTTAACAAGTTTTGCTTGTATTTAATAGATTTCAAAGAGTGCTGTGATGTACGTGGAAATCAGATACTGCAATTCTGCTTGTCACTGACCTGTCTACTAGCAGACAGCTAGCTAACGGGTATGCTCTAAAACTGAAAAAATAAGTCACATGTAAATTGTTATAGATAAAATATGTATTTTTGTGGAATTCTGTGGAATTAACTTGTTGACTAATTGACTTGCAGGAATTTACCTTGTTTACGTTTGCATCCTGCAGAGACTGGACTGTATTAAAGTCTTGTTTTGAACATTCCAGGAGCCCAGATTCTTGCTTAATGTTGTATACTAGCAGTTAGATAACCTGCAGGCTCTTGCGGGATCAGAGAAGGGTAGGCACATGCACATGTACATGAATATTCATAGCTCCTTTTATTTTAATATGGGGAAAGATGTAGAGGTGCTATTTATAGACCTTTCTTGGGCGCTAAAGAAGAAATGGAAGAAAAAGCATATAAAGCAATTTACTGTTCTGCATAGATACCTTTATGGAAGATATCATATCATATGTTTAAACTTTGATTAACGAATTCATTTCTGCATTGTTTATTTATTTACTTGTAAATACTTTTAACAGATCATAGTGTTCATGTCTATAAAACAATGTTACGACGTGGTTAAACAATACAGGACTAACTGCTTCCACAGATCAGGAGAGCAGGGCAAGAGATCTTCTACCTCACTTCTGCCTCACACACATGTAGGGAAGACTCCGTGATCATCTCCTGGGTCTCTCTATCTCTGTCTACTGCCGCTTCTTTGTCTGTGTGTATGGGTGGAGAGCTGAGGATGTGAGAAGCATGATGCTGAAGCTAAGCTCCACTCCAGCATCACCAGTGCTATGACTCACATCACTCTCGCCTCCCTCCCTCTCTCTCTCTCTCTCTCTCTCTCTCTCTCTCTCTCTCTCTCCATCCCTCTCTCTGTCTGCCGCTCTCCTGCTGCCGTCGCGGCCCCATCCTCGCTTTCGCTCGCTCCGCCTCATTGGTGCTGCCCCCGTTCCGTGTCTTCTCTTTTTTTCCCTGTAGCCCTCCCTTCCTCCCTCTGCCGCTCCTCGCTCTCTCTCCTCCGCTCAGCTCCAGGCCCATTGGTTGCCAGCCTTCGACCATTATCTATCGCTTCCCTCTCCTGCCCATCTCCGTCTCTCGGCGTCTCCCCCTCCTCGCTCCCTGCACACCCATCAGCTTTCAAGTCCGCAAAAAATGGTTTGTGTACAGGAGGAGAAAGGAAGTTTGCACCGTGAGCTCTGAACGAGAAGCAGAGAAGACTGCTCTACCAGGAAGGCAGGAGGACCATCGGGAGAGACAACAACAAAAAGTTTGAAGGAAGACGCCGTTTCGTCAGAGGTAGGTCCCTCGGGTTCTCCAGTTGTTTTGGTTTGCATGACCGTACTTCTGCTGTCTCTTCACTCCATGATGTCTGCATATATAATACTGTATATATCAAATGCAACCCCTATTAAGAATAGATGGAATAATAATAATAGGTTTGTTCTCAAGTTCTTTTGGTTCACCTCACATCACTTCTGCTATCGTTCTATTATATGATGTATATCCTCATCTCTAATGGGTAGATTCATAACATCAGTAGCCTTAATATGTGTCCACATGCGTAGTTTAACAAAAATTAAAAGCCATAAAAACTGAACTGGTTGATGGGTCTCATGAGGTTTTTCTCAAGTTGTTTGGGCTTGCATGACTTTAACTGGAAAGCTTAATGTTTATATAAGAACGTTCTTTTTTGAGAAACTGTATGGTAGGTTGCATCACAGTATTTCTGTTGTTTTGTAAGAATATAGTACATTTGTGTAGAATCTGAATTTAAATGCATAGCTTATGGTGCAAGAAAAAACCTGTCCCATCACGTTTTTTCAAGTTGGGTTGGTTTGCCTCATAGCACCTCTGCTGTCTTTAATATAATAGATCTGTATAGAGTCTGTATTGTCAAATTTCTGTGTAAATGCACTGCATATTGAGTAAGTATTGGGTATGAGGGGAAAACTTGGTGTTGGATCCTGCCAGGTTCTGTTCCAGTTGTTTTGGTTGCCTCTTTCTACTTCTGCTTTCTTGCAATTATATAAAATGAACGTCAAATAGGTGTAGATGGTTAGAAATGCAATGATTATTGGTTTATTGGTAGATCTTCACATTGTTTTGATTTGCCTCCCAGTACTTCTGTCGTTTCATCTTTCTCTAAGCATACGTTACTGGGAAGAAACGAAAACTGCTTTTTTCAAACTCCAGCATTGGTTTTAGTCTCACTGCTATTTGCTTTTATGTTATGATGCCATCATTATGATCCTTATACTTCCAACCACAATATCCATCTGACTCTTGCTCTCGGTCAACTTAATCTCCTCTGAGGAAGCTATTCAGAGGGGTGAACCTTGCTTGAAGAAGAAGCTCTCAGGTCACAGTGCTTTTTATCCAGAAGCTTCTCTGGGCTTGGTGAGGTCTGTGTTGTACTTCACCATAGTCCATATTCATATGTGCAAGACTTAAGTGTCTGCAATGCAAACGGGGACATGCTTTGATTATTTTTAAAATTGCTGTAGGAGTTGACAGCATGTCCAGGCACAATGTAAGAACTTTTGGGAGGTCTGAGGGTAAACAGGACACCTTCTTTAAACACTGCTTATGGGAAGGGTTTCCTTTCTTCCTAATTTACAAAAATAGCGGCTGGAATTGAATTACACTTCAGTGGTCCAAATCACTGTAGTTGGAATATAATTCAGATTGATGATGATTAATGAAATCCTTAACATGATGATAGAACAAACAGTAATTACTTTACTATCTATTTAACAGTATTGAATGGTATAGGAATAGCATTTTGGGTAGATTCTTTTTTTTTTCGATCAATTTCGTAATGCATTGACTCCTACGGTAAGGAGTGTTAGTGCTTTGATCATCCAGAGCCTTCCCATATCTGTAACTTAATATACAGGATGTAAACCAAAGTATAATCTGGCCATGAGACAAAGTGCACTTTACTGAGTGCTAATGGTCTGTATAAGAGCAGCTGTACGCACTCGATCGCAGTGTGAAACAGGTCGTTCCATGTCTCTGCAACAAGACTCGGGACAAACCCCTAAACTTTGGGGGACCACTTGGAGGCAGCAAGGAAGCACCTGTGTTTATATTTATATGTTGCCAGCTAAGGTGTAGCTTGTCGTGCAAGAAAGTATTTTCTGTCCAGTATTACCATTTGCTTCTTCAACAACTAGGAGAAATCTGTTTGAATTCAGATTTTCCTAGTGATGGTCATGGTTAAAAGAGATCGTCCCTTCTTCCTCATGCTTATCGCTGTCAGGGTCGCAGGTAGACCTACATCCTACACTTCTGGAAACTAGTCCAAACTAGTGAAAATCCCCTTTATATTTACATCACAGCAGCATAAAAATACTATGCCCCAACGTCCATCATCGTTTTAACCAACATTTTTAAGTTTTCCAAAACTTTAAGCAATCGTTAAATGCCTTAAAACAGTAATGGATGTCAGAAAGGCTACTCAAATGTTTTCACATCTTAGGTTTTATAAATGACTCTTATTTGTACCACAATATGCTTAGAAGTGGCACAATGCTGATGTGATGTTAAATAAAGATACAAAACAAACACTTGTCCCTGGGTTGGGCTGTAGTGCTTTAGGAGATCAGAATGTTACGTGGCTTGTAAAGTGTATGTTTTATTTATGAGTCTCTAAGAGAGTCTCACTTTGGTTCGTGTGTGGACTGGCACCATGTCCTGGGTCGGTTCCCGCCATACCCCTTTGCGTCCCATGCAACTCTGAATTGCCCATATAGAAAATGAATGATGAATATGCCATATTTAAGTTGCATTTTTACATGTTACAGAATTTTCCTATTATATATTATGCGTGTTTTTGTTTTTTCCTTGAGTGCTTGAGTTGAAGGCAACTGGACTGCTTCACCTCTCATGTGAAAGGCTTCTTCAGTTAGAAGCTGATGGGGAATCATAGCGTTTTAAACTCTTTTGGGGTTGTGACCCGTCAAGTCAACCCGTAAGCTGTTAGATCACAGGGGCCAATGTATGACCCATTTGGAAGCCAATGGCACCCTGCCAAATTCATATACTCCTCTGGCGCAAACAATACGCCACCTTGCATGTTTAAGGTGGTAGTGACATCAGGGCCCACAGATGGCCCTGTACAAGGATGACTGGGATATTAATTCTTGCAGGATATGCAACAGCATTCATAGATTGGGAAGAGGTGGTACAGTGCCGTTAATAATTGATGTGTGTCAATGAGTTGTAAAGCAGATGTTAATAAGTGGGAAAATGGAGCGATTGCATGTGGCATGCTAAAGGCCATAGTGTGAAGGAAGTAGCTGAATATGCAGGTGTAAATAGTCACTGAAGCATACGGTCATCCGGGTCTGAGTGAGACTGACACTCGGTGTGTACGCTCTGTTAGCAAGTCTTAATAAGAATAAATGCCATGATATCATGCCTGCATTCTGTGGGACTGTGGTAGGCTAGCGGTTAAGGTACTGGACTCTGGACCAGAAGGTCCAGGATTCAAATCCCACCTCTGCCAAGCTGCCACAGTTGG
>JAUZST010000739.1:68943-106200 GCA_034779995.1 Parotocinclus haroldoi
ATTAACATCTAGGCCACCCATGGAGGTCGGGTCCCCTTTTGAGTCTTGGTCCTCCCGAGGTTTCTTCCTTCTACTTTGAGAGAGTTTTTTCTTTTTTCTTTTTCTTTTTCTTGCCACTGTTGCCCTAGGCTTGCTCAATTTGGGATTGGCCTTTTGAGATAATATAATTATACACCCCTGTAAAAAGCGCTATAGAAATAAATTTGAATTGAATTAAATTGAATTAAACTGGAGAACATAAAACTTGCATGTCAGGCGAGTGTGTACACGTAGCATAACGGGGCAGACGTGGATGTGATAAGTATATGTGATCAGATAATCAGATCTGAAAACATTCTGAAACATTTTGGGAAGCCAGTAACGTCAGTGTGCATTAGCATGAGCATAATATTGTAGTGTTGTAGTAATGGACTTTCTGATTGGCTTTCCGGACTTGTCACCTCTCTACTTGGTTCATCCTCTTAACATCTACTAACCATCCTCACATCTGTCGTGGTTATGCAGAAGACAGTAAAGGGGAGATTAGTATGTGATCAATTTGTGTCTGCATTCATGATCCACAACCATAAAACTTCACCCCAGTGTTTCAGTCCATCTCTACATAGCAGCCCTGCTCCAATTAGGCCTGCTGTACAATAATTAATGTGTCAGACCTGGAGACGAAGATGGGGGTGAAGGTTTAAATAGGTGATGATGAAGATGTAAGAGGAAGAGCACATCTGTCTTTCCTCCACCCACAGATCCTGCCCCTTCCTTCTGTCCGCTCCTTCACTTCCTTAAGATCATTAATCTAATTGGTGCCGGTGGGGATTTCAGACCAAAGTGGACAGTGATTTTGTTTCCACGGTGTGAGTTGGCAAAGCTGGAGGCTCGTTAAAGCTTGAATCGAGAAACGAAGCTTGAGACGTGACAAAGATAGCGTTCAGTTTAGGTAGTTTCTAGATGTAGTGAGATGATGCTCTGGTTTAGTCATGCAGATAACAAGTTAAAAGACATTTCTAAATATAACACTTATGTGAAGCCAAGCTGGGTGGAATCCGGACTGGACCTGTTCCATTTTGATGCTTGCAGCACACAATTACAATGTCTGGGGAATCTAAAGATTGTCACTAAGGAGCACAGTGTCTCATTTGAGATATTTTACATTCTACATTATGTTAACGAGTAAAATGGGTAAGAATGAACCATTACACTAAACTAGTGGTTCCCAAAATTGGGGCGGCAGGGAGCTATACACCTCAATGAATGGTGTTACATGTAAAAATGTAAGATAGATAAAGCATGTTGTTCTAATTCCACATTAATGGTCACTAAATTTTGTTTTCAGTAAAACGGTGCAGTTTTATACGAATTTTCCAGCGAAGTAAAACATGTGTACTTGTGTTTCTCTTTTTGCAACACTGTACAAAAGTCTTAGACATTTTATATTTTTAATTTATATCCTGCTTATTCTTTATTAAAGATTTAGAGCTTATTGTACTCTGTAGTTCTACAATCATGATCATAAAGTGCTATTTTTAATTATTTCAAAGATGTTCAATTCAAAGGTCCACATATCCTAAGTAAAATGGACAAAGTAGAGAAACAGATGGAGTCCAGTCTGTAATTGGGGAATTATAAAGTTCAGTGAGCACTAAAATTAAAAAAAAAAACAGAAAAATACTTAATACCTATAGCTTTGGCACGGTTTTGTACAGAAAACTGCAGAAAAAAGTTCCACTGCACTAATCATTTGCTCACCTCTGCATGTTCTTGCACCTCATGTTCATGACTTCACGTTGATTCTGAAGACTAACTCTGCTGCTCCTAACTCTCCCTGTCTTCCACTCCTTCTCTTCTCTGCCTTCAAGTTCTTGCAATGTATGAAAATGTTCTTAAGTGTCCTACACCTGGCTGCACAGGACGCGGCCATGTCAATAGCAACAGGAACTCCCATCGAAGGTAAGCGCTCTCAGTCCAGCCAGCTGATCTGGAACCAGCCATGCTATTCCGGTTACTGTATTGTGGATTTCTTTCTTTCTTTCTTTCATGGATTTTGAAGACTTTTGTTGCCACATTTTGGTTTGGTTTTGCTGTTCTGGATCATCTGTCCACACTAACATTGATTTTGTCCCATTTTAAAATAAATATACGGCTCACAAATAGAATGGGATATTTAAATATAAAATAATATCCCATAAAGAAATATCCCCTCATTTTTGTGACTAGTTTTTGGTTACAACAACCCCAAATAAGAAAAAAATGTTATAGTATGAAAAATATAAATGGAAAAAATAGTGTTCAAAGAAAGATTGGAAGGGGTTTGCATATTTCTCCCTCTACAGTGCATAATGCTGTTCAAAGATTTACCAAATCTGGAGGAATTTCAGTGCGTAAAGGCCAAGGGAACAAGCATAAGCCTGTGATGCCAAAAAATGCCATGCAACACACAATAATAGATGATAGAACCACATGGGCAAGGGAATATAAGCTCTGTATTATAAAGCTTGATAAATATTTGCCAGAGTTACATTTACAAATGCCACTTAAAACTTTACTGTGCAAAAATAAAAAAGCCTCGTGTCCAGAAGCGGCATCAACAGAGCACGTTGCAAGTATTCCATATTGTTTTTGGAAAAAAAAAAAACAGACAACATTTGTTCCAAATCTAAGATGATAAGGACCATGTGTCACAGCCCTTGGTAATGGTCATTTACACTTGTGATGGCAGCATTAATGCAGAAAAATACATCATATGCTTAGTGCTAAAGAGCAACATAAGCTACTTTTCCAAGGACGTCCGTGCAATGCAAAAAAGACAATGCAAAACCAAATGCTGCACACATTAAAAAGACATGAAGAAGATACAGTTACTGGACTGCTCCGCCTGCAGTCCTGATGTGTCGCGGATAATGCGACAGCAACAACAACCCCATGATTCTGCACATCTTAAGATGAGTTTATAGAACGAATGAGACAAAATAACACCTGAAAAACTTAATGACTTGCTATCATATGTGGCATAATGTCTTTTCTGAAGAAATTGCAACATTTAACAAACTGATAAATGCTTTAATATCAATTAGTGTGTATTAAGAAATCAAATCAAACTGACCAGACAGAAAATGAAATATCTCCGGTTCATACTATATCAATAAAATAAAAGTCAAAGTATATGTAATATATGTTTATAAAAAAAAAAATAAAAAAAAAATATATATATAAAATAAACTTTTTTTATGGATTTTACATACTGTTGCATTTTTTCTGATTTGTAATATAATATTGTATATAATATTAATATATAGTGTGACATGTATTACCTATCAAAGCAGGTGTATAATTGACATAAAATGTTTTTAGTGTGTTAGTGTGGACAAGGTCTTATTATGTTCACTTATATTTATGACATTTTTATTTTCAATTATGCATTTTATTATGAACAGCAGCTTTTTATCATTGTTATACGCACAGCAGTTCGCTTGTGGTCATGTGGTCATATATACTGGAGTCTTGTGGAGAAATTTGTGTACCCTGGTCAAATGATAGGTTGGCAGTGGCATAGCAGTGTTCAGCACAAGTCCAGAGAGCCAGGGTTCGAGTCCCAGCTTCTGTCTGTGTTGAGTTTGCATGCTAGTTAACATAACACATTATATCACCTGCCAATTCTAAAGTATCCAAGTGTGTGTGTGTGTGTGTGTGTGTGTGTGTGTGTGTGTGTGTGTGTGTGCCCAACAATGAATTGGCACTTGTCCATGTATATATATATATTTCAATTTGTTTTAAATTTGGCATGTGCAAAGGTTTGTGCACCTCTTCAAATGGTCCTGTTTCTAGAACATAAACTTAAAATTTGAGGTTTAAAATTTAAGGGTTCAAACTTAAATTTGTTCATTTGCAGAGATTTGCCATATTAAAGTTTGTTTTCCTACACATTGTCTTTCAGGTTAGGGGATCGATAAAGTATTTACATTGACAAGGGGTGCCCAAACTTTTATTTGATGTATGTAACGATATTTTGATTCCTTTGTACTTTTTTGTTACCATTTCATTTGAATGTATTCTATTTTAGTTTGGCTTGGGTTCAGGTTTGTGTGACCTTTAATTTTTGTGTTGCGGTAATACAGAAGTAAATACATACAAGTGTGCACCATTTTACAACCGCATGACGTTCCATTAAAGGAGCCGTTGGCCAAATATTACCATAGTTAGAAAAGCTTTTTAGGTATTATGTAACTATAAAAGGTACAAAAGATACGTAAATGTATTTGAGATACAAGTGGAATGCTACTATTTACATAGCAACTGGCATCTACACTGTTAAACATTTCGAACTCCCCAAGAAACACTGTGAAGAAAACATTGTGGTCGTTCACTTACTGGTTGATTTATTCTTCATTTGCAATCATCGCACTACAGAGTCATCAAATTTGCTGTCGAATTAATCAGATATGTGACATTGTAACTATAGAACAGGCACACATTAACATTCATACACACCGTAGAACCAAAATATGAATGTGTGTGATGGAATATAAACTTAAACAAACATACCTCACTGACTGCACACAACCAAGAGGGATGCTACCAAGAGTCCACTTGAAGAACAGGAATTTCCAGAACAGGCAACACAATATCAACCTTTTCAACACGTTAAACCTTTAAGCAAAAGACAAACATTTGGCAGAATCTGGCAGTGTTAAATTGTTACATTTTGTTCAATTGTTAATGCAAACGGGCGTTGACCAAATGGTGTAATGTATCTTATTAATATAAATATTTACTTAAATTTGATATGTACAGTTTTTAGAACCAACACCTCTCCTCATGATATTAAGATAAAATGCATCTTGTACATTTCTACAAGAAATACATTTATAATTTGTAAAATTCAGTCCAAATTACCAATGGCACGATCATGGGGCACTCCTGGACTTGAGGTATCCTGAAACTCGAATGAAGGTGGAAGCCTCGGGCGAGATGGAACAACAGGATCAGAGACAGAACTGCCAACATGGAGTCAGAAGCTCCTGCCAGGGAATTAAAAGCAGGAATTGGAGTGAATAGAAACGGGTTCCCAATGCTGAGTCTCCATGCAGTTGGTTCGTCTGTGATAACTGTTCTGCCTCGACCAGGTCATCTACTTTTCCTTCAGTTTCAGGCTTCACTTGAGTCCATGGTGATTGGTCTGTGGTAGCCCAAGCAGAGCAGGGGGAATTCCTAATGACGGGTAACATTAATATTGTTACTACCTGTTTTTTTAAAAGATCAAATTAACCACGCATAAAAACCTAACCCTTCTAAAACACTTAGCCAAGCGTAAGAGTGTGTAGACATGATGATGATAAATGTCGAGCTCACACTCCGTCTCTCACCTTAATGTTTGTAATTCTATTCTGGGCTCTGCTGCGGTGAAGGTGTGATGGTCAGCAGCTGGTGTGGGATGGCAGACCTGGCACCAGCTATTAGCACGTCTGTTACACCCGAGCAGGAGCACCAGCTGCACATCACGCTCTTACAACACACACACACACACACACACACACTCAGACATACACTCGGGTTGCACAGAGAAAAAAACACGGAGCATACATATACAAATCCACACACTCTCACACTCATGAGTCTGCACATGTGTGTACTTGAGCCCCTGAGCTAATTGGCAGCTTAGCAGGTGTGATTTGAACACAGCCAGACCTACCTTTGCTGTTACGCTGCAGATCTCCAGCACTCAAAGATCCTCACTGGATTTCTGTAGCACTCCTAAGATTTTAGGGTTAAAAACGGATACAAAGTCAGAAATGGAGGCGAGTTTTAGCAAAAATTCTTTGTAAGAGACTGTGCTAAAACTTCACTCGCTTTAAATTTATGCCATGTTTAATGTTTGAGTTAAATAAATATAATCATCAAGGGGGTGGGGGGATGGGGGGGGGGGACAAGAACATTTTTCCACTGTAGTTTTGAAGCATAAATACACGAGATCTTTTGTAACACTAGTCAAATCATAAAGACAAATACCGATCTGAATCTCAAAAAATCCATTTGCATACATGTACATGCTTTGATAAGCTTATTATATCCATATTATTAGGGTTATTAAACGAATTAATCCATATATTACATTGCCAGATACATTAGCTGTAATGAAACATGTGGCAGTGCACCCTCTGGTGCACAAAGTTTTATTAAACACAAAGTTGTAAACAGATGTGGCATTGAAGGGAGCAGGCTGAAACCTAATCATATTTTCACTGTTGTTGCACCAAGATGATGGTGATGAGCAGCAATTAAATATTAAATTTAAAATATATATATATGTGTAATGGTCAATGTTAATGGCAAATTATGGGATGCATGTTTGTATGGGAAACTTTGCAGTACCTTGGCCATATAGTCAATACTGATACCGCTACATTTCTTATATTTTCTTATTCCTTTTTATGAGAATTAGAACTGTTTCTGTTTATATTTATTTTATATTATATTAATTTTACAGTGTTTGTTTTATTGACTTTTCGTTGTCCTTTTTAGTGTGTACATGGTCATGTTTTGAATGACTGATTGATTGATTGATTGATTGATTGATATTTGTATATCTCTCTCTCTCTAACACACAAAAATTAGGGGATATCTCTTAATGAAATATCCTCTAACCTTGTCAGCAGTTTATATATATATATATATATATATATATTTATATTTTTTTTTTTTTTTTTTTTTTTTTTTTTTTTCCTTTCCTTGCAGCATGTTTAAGGTCAATATGTTTTACAAATTTACCATAACCCTATTATTTGTAATACTAGTAGTAGTGTTGTTGTGGCTGTTTTGCTTTTATTTACTTTTCAATTTTATGTTTACATATGCAAACCCAATGATGGATTTATTTTTCACAAATGATATGAGTTTAGGAGCCACAAACTTTACTTGAGTACTCCCAAAAATAATAATTGAATGGTCATATGGATTTAAAAAAGACTTAAATAATGACTCCATACATATGTGACTAGTAAAACAATTTACACTGCGCTTATAACTATGGGGATGACAAAACCTGATTTGCTCAGTTTAACTGGCCAGTCTTTTTTGTTTTGTTTGTAAGTCATGCTGTGTTGTGTTTTAGAAATGCCTCTCTATAAGCTTTCTTTTTTTACATTTTGTATTCATGCAGCCTCTCAGGATGTCCGATAGCTGCTGCTGAGAAGCTCGCTAAAGCTCACGAGAAACACCAAGCCTGCAACGGAACCAAGTCTAACCAGGCGTCGGACCGGGTTCTGAGGTAACGATACAGGACCTGCCCTTTTTACATTATATTTACATACAGTGATTGATCTATTAACTTTACATGATTGGTTGGATGTCTTGAGATAGTTAGATAATGAGATGGCAATGACTTAATCATTAGCAAAAGCAACATAGAGGTGTTATACGGCATACTGGTACTAAATTAAAGGATAATACAAAGAGTCCAAGACCAAGAGCAAGGCCAGGACACATCGAGTCAGAGTGAAGACCAAGACGTTTAGTAAATAAGTCCAAGTCAAGGCTGAGAACAGACTAAGGAAAAATAAATTGTGATTCAATTTACATTCAGAAGAAGAATTATTTGTAATAGTTTGCAGACATACTATAGTAATTCAAAATATAACGTGTTCGTTGACTGGATACTGAAAAGCAAAAAGAAAGCAGAAAAGCAGTTTGTTTTTTTTAGTCAATATGAGTGCAGATTTTATTTCCTTATGTAGAGAAATTACAGATTTATTCTGTTTAAATTGATTGTTGATATTCAGTAATGATAGAAAAAAAGTTTACTGTGTAATTATGGTTACCTCAGACAGATGCATTGGATTCAGCTGGTCTCAACTGGACATGGTGGCCCAGGGTTCAAATCTCACCTATTCCAAAGCTGCCACAGTTGGGTCCCTGAGCTAGGCACTGAATCCACAACTGCTTGGATTGTGAGGCTGTTAGTCGCTCTGGATAAGGCGTCTGCTAAATGCCGTAATTGTAAAATGTAAAGTCCAAATGAGGTCAAGACCAAGAGGAGCTCGGGACCGATTATTTATGGTCTTGAGATTTTTGAGACCATATCTTGAGACTTTTACGATTTGTTCAGAAATGGATCATCCTAAATCACATATCAATCCACTTTTTTCTAAGCATGAATCACTTCAAAATAAATTGGTACAGTCAGAAAAAACCCTATAGACTATCTATTCTATCATCAAATCAGGAGGAGTTCAGTTGACAGTACTATAACCATTACTGTTGTAGACCAATGTGCTTCGTGAAGCAGCTGGAGATCCCACAGTATGGTTACAAGAACAATGTCCCCACCACCACCCCACGCTCCAACTTAGCAAAAGAGCTGGAGAAATACTCCAAGACCAGCTTCGACTACAACGGCTATGACAACCAGAACGTCTACGGTAAACGTACCATCGCACCCAAGGTCCAGGGCCGAGACACGTCGCCCAAGGGATATGACGGTTAGTATGAACTGCTTTGCGTTCCAGCTCTGTGCTGAGCGTCATGTTTTTCAAAGCGTGTCACACTTTTTTGCTCCACGTGATTGGGGTGCGAGGTTCTCTAAACGAGCGAAAAATGAATTCAGTGAGTGAACGAACGACTGCGCTTTTATACAGGCGCTCTTCTCACGGCTTGGACTAGAGGAGTGGAAATGTATGGAAATTATATAGCAGCAGATGCATAATGAATGGCTGGATAGAGGCGAGTCAAGGTCTAGTCTTGAGGCCACAGCTAATTGCAATTCTGCGTGAATAGCAGCCAGTTCCCGAGCTGCACTTTAATGACTGAATAAGAGAGGGAGCGACGGATGGAAAGCGAGAGAGAAAGGCAGCAGCAGGAAACTCAGTGGGAGATGCCGCTTTGATGCTTGGCTGGTGGCTGCGGCTCATTGTCCCTTTAGTCAAATGGCAGAGAGAGCGGCTTTCTCACCTTAAGCTCAAGGATGCAGCTCTGCACAAACGCTCGACCCCCGCTGCATTTCTACTCCCTCGCCTCACAAATCACATTAATCAGGTAGTAGGAGAACTCGGGTGCTGGCACTGAGACTGCTTACTAAATAGTCTGCAGGTTATAATGAAGAACCGGATTCTATATCGTTCGATTTGAACATGTGAGTGTGGAAGCTGTCGATCTTTAGGGACCCGGGTTCAGAACTTGCCTCTGGTTACTCCCTTTTTTGTAGTTTACCCTTGAACCATGCCAGCAGGTTTCCTCTTTACTCTAAATTGCCTCTAGGTGCGAGGGAATGAGAGTACGAATGGGTGTGATGCCCTGCAAGGGTCTAAAGCCAGGTCCAGTGCCCACCATCATTACTGACGGCACAAATGCATGCTGTTTCTTTTATGCCAGGCTGGTAGCTTCAATCCCTTTAGTCAGTAAGCAGAGAGAGCTGCCACCGACCCCCCCCCCCCTCCCCCCAACCAAAAAAAAAAATGTATCCTTTCTCACCTTACAAGTCAACAAATAAACTGGGAATTACTAATAATTATTGACTGGTACTACAGTAAGTAATATCGGCGCTACCTGGGTTTGAGTCTCTTCACTGGTTTCTGGCAGTGTTCAGTTCAGTCTGCTTGCCTACAAAATATGCCAGTCAATGCAGTGCCTGGAACATAATAGAGAGGCAAAGCCCCACCCGATAGGCAGACAACAGGCAGCAGAGTCAATCAGGCAGTCCTGGGTTACGTCATTAAGGGTGTGTTCACACTTGGCTGGTTTGGATAATTTAAAACGAACCCTGGTGTGATTGCTCCTTTAGTGCGGTTCACTTAAACAAATGTGAACATTGCCATCTGAACCTTGGTGTGAACCAAACTTGGACTGTGGTAGCCTAGTGGTTAAGGTACTGGACTTAAGCGTTAAGGGTTCAAATCCCACCTCTGCCAAGTTGCCACAACTTGTCCTTGAGCAAGACCCTTAACCTACAATTGCTTGTATTGTAAGACTGTTTGAATTGTAAGTCGCTCTGGATAAGGGTTAAGGGCTAAGTCTGCTAAATGCTGAAAATGTAAATGTAACCAAACAAGCGGACCAAGACCCCTGAATAGGTGGATGTTTCACTTCTAAACAAACTACGGTGAAGTTCGATTGATGTGTAAATGCACTAAGAAACAAAGATGCGTGAGTGAAGCCAACACACGATGTGACCCACGGAAACAAATAAGTTAGTATAATGTTACTAGATATAACAGTTATCGAAGAAATGTCATTCTGGCTACGCTAATCATATGTACACGACATATGTACACGGCTCATTCTCATTATAGGAGCTTTAGTTGTCAATTAATCATCAGTACCAGTGCAACCTTGAAATGTGTGTTCTATTGTGTGCATAACGATGTAATTAAAGGGTTAGAAGCTCTTTGTGAGGTATCAGTTTGAGGTATCAGCATTGTAGTGCAAGTTGGGAAAGTTGGGCAAGTTTGGTGTGCAAAAAGATTTGGAAGTTCTGATACTCATCCCAGCCAAAATGTTTGAGTGCATGTAGAAGGTCTGTTTGGTTGGTGCAAAAGCACAATATCATCTGCATATAACAGAGATGTCACGGACCCCTATGGACCGCACTGCGTTTGACTGTACTTCATACAGTTTGGGAATGGTTCTCCCATTAAGCTGGCTTAATCAAGCAGTGTTAACTGGGCATGATAGCATGGGCGCAAGGGCTCCCGCAGTGCTGTAAATCTTGGTAAAGTCCTGAAATACCACATTGTGAAAGATAAATTTGGTGTTTGTGCATGTGTCTCCACAGCCAAGCGCTACTGTAAGAACTCCAGTTCAGCAAGCAGCACCACCAGTAGCTATGCACCAAGCAGTAGCAGCCTGAGCTGTGGAGGTGGAGGTGGAGGAGCAGGAGCTGGAGGAGGTGGAGGGAGCAGCGCCAGCAGCACTTGCAGCAAGAGCAGCTTCGACTACACGCATGACATGGAGGCTGCACACATGGCCGCCACCGCCATCCTCAACCTGTCCACGCGCTGCAGAGAGATGCCTCAGAGCCTGAGCGGCAAGCCCCAGGAGCTCTGCTCACAAGTACGTGCCTGTGTGCGTCTGTGTGTGTCTGTGTCTTATGTACATCTCAAAAAATGCCCAGACGCATCTCAAAACATCAAACCTATGGTTACTCAGTGTAGGTACTTGCCCCGAGTAGAAGCAGTGCAGGATCTTTAAGTGCACTCAGTTTCCTTTGGCCTGCTCAGATAGACACATGGCTAAGGGAAGCTTGAGCACACATACTCAAACTGGTATTGACACTAATGGTGAGGTGTGCAAGGATGGAAGGATGGAGAGGAGAAAGATGGGTAGGAGGGATGATCACATATGGCTGGTGAACGGAAGTGCCGAGAGCGTGCGAGGGCTTCCTCTCTCTCTCTCTCTCTTTTTCTTCCTCCTCCATCCGTCTCCTGTCAGTCCACAGAGAGAAAGTGGAGAAGGAGAGAAGCAGCTGGCCTGCAGCAAAACCCATCTCCTCCTGTCATGGGTTGAGAGACAGCATGGTGCTCCTCTTGCTTCCTGACGGCTCTGCTGCACTGCGCCTGCACTTCGCTTCCTCTGATTATTTCACATACAAAAAAAAAACAGCCTAAAATGAGGATGAAATAAAGCTCATCGTTACTCAGGAAGCTGAGGAGGAAATGCAGTGAGTTAGAAACATGGTATTTTATTCAGCAATAGGGGGGCACACTGCTCACATCACTGAACCTAACTCATTATGTTAGAAAACATTGCATCTGCTAGATAAGGAATGCTAAAATTGATATTCAACATGCTAAATATTGTTCTTTGAATATGAATATATGTATATTCATATAACCATATTTTAAATGTATAGACCGCACATTCAGTTTGACCTGCTTTATATGAAGAAAAATAAATAAATTATGTATTTACTCTATGTTAATGATAATGATAAATAATGGAGCTTGTTTGCTATAGACTGCATTTCCTATGCTTCAGACGTGCACGAGGATGTGAACACCCTAGGCCAATTTTAGAAACCCAAACCAGTGCGAGTCAACCCCAAGTACTATCACAATCAAAGCTACAAAATACATTCATTTCTACAGTGCATTAATCCCATCTAGACACTTTTATCTATAGCGGTTTTCCATCCACCAAGTGTGTGTGAATTTTTGAAACATTGCAGAGCAAAACCTGAGTCAAGAAAAACACCCAAATAGCGCAAGAACAGTTTCACGCTGGGGTGAAGTAGAAAAGGTTTGAATATCGCTTAAAAACCGAAATGAAACTGTACGTCACATTATTCCGTTTCACCTGATCAGACTAAAAACAAGTAATGTTACGTTATAAAAGTCGACCCAACTGAACATGACTGTTAAAATTATAGCATAACTCATTATGTGGATAAGAAAATTTAAGAATGAGTGAATGAATGAATGAATGAATGAGGGTGGTATGGTGGCTCGATGGGTGGCACCTGCCTTATAGCAAGAAGGTCCCAGGTTCAATCCCAGAGTGAGTCTATTCTGTGTGGGGTCTGCATGTCCTCCCCATGTTTGCTTGGGTTTACTCTGGGTAGCGTGTGACTGTTTGTCTGTGCCCTACGATGGGCTGGCGCCCCATCTAGGGTTGTTTTTGCCCTTGCACCCAGGGTTGTCAGAGGGGCACCGGCTGGCCCACGACCTCGTGTGGATTAAGAAGATAATGGATTTATTAATGAATGAAGGAAAAGGTGGGATTTGCGTCATGCTTGCTGCCTGATGAACCAACGTACACACACACAAAACATTTCATTTAGTCCTCTAAATGCCTTTTCTCTCATGCCAGTAAGAGCTGAGAATCAGCTGGTGGGCAAACACTACCCAGCCATAACTGTGGATTTGTTTATGCTGAATTACATGATTTAAGTATAATGCTAATAATAAGGCAGCACAGTGACACAAAGGTTAGCACGGTCGCCTCCAGCTTCCTCACTTCAATCCGACCTCAGACTTCACCTGTGTGGACTTTGTATGCTCCCCACATGTGGATTTACTCCAGGTACTCCAGTTTCTTCCCACTTCCCAAATACATGCCTGTTAGGTTAACTGGTGTTTGTGAAGCGTCATGAATGTATGTGCTAAGATGGATTGCTGCCCTTGGGTGGTTCCTGACTTGTGCCCTGAGCTGCCAGCTAGGCACCAGCTTTATCGTGATCCTGACCAGCAGATTAGACAATAAATCAATGCATTAATTAATCAATTCATCAATAATAATAACAATAATCATGTCTGCCAATTACAACAGCCAGTAGACAACACCAGTATGAAAGTACTATATGTATGGATGTTTGAGTGTTCCGACTTGTGAAGTCTCTTTCCTCTCCCTCTCTCTCTCTCTGTAATTGGACTGTGGAGGACTGGGTTCAGATGATTGGCTCTGTGTGAAGTGGCCTCTTGCTTCTCATGTCTAGTTCTCGACTGGTCAGTTCTCACAGTGCTGCAGGTCGGGGTCAGATTAGGACAGATGTATTGCGTGAGATTTTCAACTGGTTAATTTCCTCTTTCCCAGTCTGCTAATGAGATCTGATGAACCTGTTCAAAATTCAGCAGCCACATTCATGCACCGCTGCCGGTCCCTGCTCTTACGATCTGACAGAACGCTTTGGCGTAAAAATACTCCTGCTCGTTCTGTCTCTCATTCGTCTGTTTGTCTTGCTGTGCACCTTTTTGTTTCTCGCTGTGTTTCTTTTGCGGGTGATTCTGGCTCACGCTGCCGTTCCGTGGGAGGCTGGAATTAAAGGAAAGCCCGTGTAGTATAGAGCCAAGAGGAAAAGTGCTGTAGCGTGGCGAGCGACCGAGAGACGGAGAGAGACAAACAGCGAGAGAGGGAGGAAGCGAATGCAGCGGGATGCTCAGTGGGAGACGGAGAGAAGGATAAAAGCGAGAGATGGCAGCCGGAAGCTTGGTGGGAGAACGAAGGAGAAGGGAGATAACTTATTGCTCTGAATCATATCTTTGCCAAAGCTTTACTACACATTATTCCTCACAATGAAAACCTGATTTACAGAAAGCACTCGTCCCGAACTGCTGATGTGACTCAAATTTTATCACATTACCTTTTATTCCTATATACACACAGTATAGAAAACCTGCTTGTGCTATTCCGAGCTGAGGCACAGCACACGCTGTTCAGCGCTTACGCTGATCTCAATTCAGTTTTATTTATGTAGGACTTTTTCATAAAGCAGCTGTACAAAAAATACAAGTCTCGATCCCCAGATGTGCAGTCAGAGGTGACGGCGGCAAGGAAAAACCCTTTTGCGTAGATGTGTGCATGAGGAAGCATTTTGAGATTGTGGAATCAACTGGAGATCCTTTCTGTCCCTTTTTAATTTTTTTCTCCTTTCCACCAACACAGAACCTGAAGTATAAACTGTTCTAAATATCACTACCCAACAGGAAATGCTCAACACTGTGGTTCCTTAATTACAATCACACATTAACGATCACAACGGAATATGAACACAAATAAACATACATCACTGGCTGCACACAACCAAGAGGGAATGAGTGCACTTGAGTTTTTTAAGGTTTAAGTTCAATCCAGTGTGGTGCTACTGGTAGGAGGTCGGGCAGCACGGGGGCTCGGTGGGTAGCAGGGCTGCCTCACAGCAACAAGGTCCCAGGTTCAATCCCAGGATCCTTTCTGTGTGTGGTCTGCATGTCCTCCCCGTGGCTGCGTGGGTTTACTCCGGGTACTCCAGTTTCCTCCCACAGTCCAAAGGCATGCGTGTTAGGTTAATTGATGTCTCTGAATTGTGTGTGTATGTGTGTGTGTGTGTATGTATATGACTAGTCTTGAGATGAACTTGTGTGTATCGCTAAGATGGCCACTGATGCCGATAGCGACGTCAAAGAAGCCAAATAAACAAACTCGTAGGAAGTCAAATAACCGGCACTCAACACTTTAAGGTATATGTAGGTGAAACGTATCTGTGTGCTAGTGGACGTATTTCCTGTTTATACGATCAATGAATGCTAAATAAAGCAACATACATTTAAAATGAATTAAATTAAGAAAATAGGTCAACAAAACAGCATGACATAAATATGTGTGGAAATAAAAATACCCATGCAAAACTTTATTTGACCAACTGTTTACTGCTGCAACATCTGGAGTTAAAAGACAGATGTTTATTTTCCGTTCTAATTTGTCATAATTGTTGAGGCCTCAGTTGGTAAACAGATGTTGATCAGATGGTTAAACTGACTTACCTCTATATATACCGAATGGCCATTTTATTACAGACACATTCCCTTTTAGGATCGGAGCTTCCCTGCAGGAGAAAATCAACTGAACAAGTTTTCTGTCTCTCTGTGACATTGTGAATCCACATTAAAATGGGAATAACAAACGATCGGGGCCACTTTGAATGAAGCATGAATGAAGAATGAAGTACAAACAGAAGAGGCTTATTTCTGTCCAACTTAAACCATCTCAGTTTGGTTTAGATCAGGTAATTGAGGGAGCATCAGGTCATCTGGCGCAACAAATAGCCCTTACAGAGCCTGAAGGTGTGTGTGTCATGTTGAAAAACATTATATCCCACCATATGCAGACCAGATGGGATGACATGCTGCTGCAGAATGCTGTGTTAGCCATGCTGGTTAAGTGTGCCTTTTCAAATATTATGCATTTTGTATAAATTGCCAACAGTGACAGCAGCAAAGCACCACCATGCCATCACAGCTTTCTCCGCCATGTTTTACTGTGGAACTACACATGTAGGAACATAGCACCTGGAGCCAAACATTTCAGATTTGGACTCATCAGACCAAAGGTCAGATTTCCACTGGTCTAATGTCCATTTCTTGTGTTCCTTGGCCCAAGCCATTCTCTTCCTTCAGTTCTTCTTCCTTAGCAGTGAAGCCCAGATTCACACAGCCTTCTCTGAACAGTTGATGTTGAGAATTCAGTGAAGTGTTTAGGTGGGCTCTTATCTGGGATGCTGGGGGCTCTCGTGAACTTATCCTGTGCAACAGAGGGAACCCTGGGTCTTCCTATCCTGACGGTCCTGACCTGTGTGTGTTTATATTTACAGAATTTGTGTGTGTGTGTGCGCGCGTGTGCTAGTGGCAAACTGAACAGATTATGTTGCCATATGTTGCCACAATGCACGTGTACTGTAAATAAAATGTATTTGTATTTTTGATAGAAATGGAACGACACCTATGCAAAATGTTTACCTTTACACACAAGCATACACACACACACATACACACACACAAGCAAACACACAAAATCTGTAATATAAACATGGTACTCACGCGCACACTTTCTCTGACTTCACCACACTGCCATCTAGTGTATATCTAGTGTAGCTGCTCCTCTTGCTTGTTGCATAACCAGTTCGGGGTTGCAGGCTTTGGGTACGAAGAGAAAGCCAACACAAGACTTTTAGTCTCTAACAGTTATTACTGGAGTATTAACAATAAAATACCTAGAGTGGGGCCCTTCAGAACTCATTTATTGTGGCATAGATCCCACCAAATGTATAGCTGTTCTGTAGGAATACTCACCCATGCGGAGAGGGTAGCTCTTCATATTTGGTGCAAATGAAATGAGGGTATGGACATGCTCTGAAGAGCTCGTTCTACCTCGTCCTAGAGATGCTCTACAGGATTACGATCTGGCAACTGTAAAGGCCAGGGAAGCAAGGAAATTCGCTGTTACTATACGTCCCATGTGGCTCCTGAGTACTGTCCCAGTACTGTTCTCCTGAAAATGTCCTTGAATAGGACATTTAGGCATAAACCTAATCAGCCACAATGAAAAGTTTATACCTCCACCTCCAGCAGCCTCAACTGTTCACACCTGACAGGAAGAATCCGTCGACTCGTGCTGTTCTCGCCAAATTTTGACCCTCCCATCAGCATGGAGCAACAGAAACGTGGATTCATCTGACCAGATGATATCTTTGTGTTGCTCAGGATTCTTGCCTTTCTGTTTCCCCTACACAGCAATGGCACTCCAACTGGTCATCTGCTATTATTGCCAATCTGTGCTAAGAAACAAGTTGCCTTCAGACATGTCAGCTGGAGCATGTGTGCTGAATTTAGGGAGTAGTTATTAGGAGACCCTTAAGGACTGATCCCACACGTGATCAGGTAACATAAGGTAGTGAGAGGGCGAGTTAATATTGGTAGCCGTTACAGTGGAGAGCTCCCTTTTAACCACTAATGTGTAGTCCTTCATTTCCTCTATGCTTCCTGTAGCATCTCCATTTCCCTTCTGGAGCAAAATGGACAGCTTCATTTTCACTTCCTCACCCTCACGTTTCACATGGATGCAACTTATGGATTGACTTGCACCGTTCAATTGTCTTTATTTGCATACATATTGGCTGCGTGGAACGGCGCTGAGCGCTAAGTTAGAGGCTCTGATTTTTGAGAGTGAGGGGGAAACAGCACCTGCGATTTTGTGTGTGTGTGTGTGTGTGCGTGTGTGTGTGTGTGTGTGTGTGTGTGAGAGAGAGAGAGAGAGAGAGAGAGAGAGAGAGAGAGAGAGAGAGAGAGAGAGAGAGAGTTTGATTAACCTTTATTATTAACCATGATGCAAGCTTCTAACTTGTCCTTTTAATATCATGTGAGCTACAAAAGACAGCAACACAATGAGCCATAACACTATTATCACCTTCTTCTTATACATTAAATCCCAAATTAGTCTTGGTTGTACAGAAGAGTTGAAAGACTTTCACCGTTTCTCAATGCCTGTTTGTGTACAGGTGAAATTATTCGTCTGATTAAAACACTATTGGCAGATGAGGCTGTGTGCCAGGGTAATCGTGCCAGGAGCCAGTGCCCCCAAACAACAACACACACACACACACGCAAACACACACACACTTGTATCAGTATACTTGTAAGGACTTTGCATTGACTTAAAGATGGCTATAGCTAATTAATTTGCATCTAATGTTGTAGTTAAGACCAGAATCAGAAGTAGCAAGATTCATTTCTTCATGCAATAATATTTTGATTTGAGTTAGTTTAATTTGGTTTTTCTAATAGCACCATTTTGTATAAATCCATAAATAAAAATAAAGCAACTAAAGAATTAAGGTCTGGCAAAACTTACAAGTAAGAAATACCAGGCTTTCCTAGCACTGTACTGACATTTGGTCCTCGCACGTATAGCAATACGAGCAATACACACACAGAGTAACTGCAGTCCTAACCTTATGACGACTTTCCATAACGACTGCTAGGGCTTATTAATGTTACACCCAGCCCTACCCCGTAACTTTAATCTTAATAACATAAAGCAACTGTTTTGGCTCTTTCACAGCAAAGGTACCCAAAATGAAATGTCACATGTTTTCCTTGTGGAGACACACACACACACACACATACACACATAGTCTTCGTAAACACATGCTCAAGGGGACTTTACATTACCATAATGAGTTTTTATGATACACCTAATCCTAACCCCTGTATGGCTCTCTTGGGTTTAAACTTAAAGTGTTACAGTTGCAGTTGTTTGGCTTTGAGGCAACATAGAGAGCCAAACACACACACACACACACACACACACACACAAACATACTCTTGCAGCCAGTGTTAAAATGTTAAAGTATGACACTTAATATATAATCTCTCTCATTATTTACAGTCAGATGATCTGGATCCATTCCAGGACATTTTAGATGACACCGCATACGCCACGGACATCGCCATCCCGAGCCCCAAGCCAAAATACGCCCCGTGCAACGAGAGCAAAAAAGACCTGATAACGTAAGCCTAAAGAGGAAGTGATGTCGCTGGTACAGCCTGCGTTTCACTCTCTTTATTCCTCTCTTGAATTTCATTTTCTTTTCTCGCCTCTTCTGCTCGAGCGTTCGATCGTCAGCGCAGCCGCATGCTACATAGCTGAAGTTCTGTAGCCTAGCATTTCTCCGGCTTTGTGCTTTCTTTGTCGCAACAAAACATCATTTTCATTCTACCTGTTCATGTTGCAGCTGCTTAAGATGTTTTATGAGACAGTGAAGCTAAACTGGAAACAATGAACTGTGAATTATGGCAAAACAAAAAAACACTGAAAGCAACACTTCATTTCAACCCATATAGGAAAAAAGCTTATTTACTTATAATTAACTTAGTTCCTAAGTAAAATAAGTAAAAGTTAAATAACTTAGTTACTAAGTAAAATAGTACTAATTATGTGCTATGGATTTGCTATCTAGGGTTGGTATTGGACTTGTGCCCTGTGCTGCCAGGTTAAGCCCTGCCCCCCTCACTACCCTGAATTGCATGGAAAAGTGAGTGAGTGTGTGAATATGAAATATCTGACAGTTTTCTTTGAAAAGATATGATTAAAAGAAACAGTTTAGAGAGGAAATAGAACAACTGTAAAGCATGGTGGTGGAGCATTTTGGTTTGGCTCTGGACATTTCTATGTTACATTTGATCATTAGATTGTTCTTCTTTAAACATGTAAACCTTTCAGTCCAGGTGCCTTGACAGATCCCGGTACCTACAGGTTAGGGCTTCTGTCGTTACCTTATACTAAGTATGATACTTCTAAATGTGTTAAATGGGGTCCTTGTGGAAAAAATGAAGTGTTAGCACTTTCTCGGTTTGCACCCAAATTGTGTTTCCGTATTCTTTGTTGTTCTGGACTTTGGGATTTGATTCTATCTACTTCTTTCTGGAGACAGATGCCCAACACCAGGGTGTGATGGAAGTGGTCACGTAACCGGTAATTACGCCTCGCATAGAAGGTGTGACTTCATTTTCTTATGGTGGATTCAGTCCTCTCAATTTATTGTTTTCAGCTTACCTCAAATATACTGTCACTCTAATGGTAGGCAAGCACGTACACGCCTTAACCCTGTGAGTTTATAACCTCAGTGTCAGCCAAACAACAAACAAAGCTCTTATAGAGCAACACGGTGAGAGCCATTATTTCCTCAGAGGGTTAACACGTAACTGTGGACCTGATTTCCCTTGCACTTGCACCCTGGCTTTTCTGCATCCACACATTTTGTGAGGTTTTTGTGTTCATGTGTGTGTGTGTGTCTGTGGTTGGTTTGCTGGTTTTATTTTTCCAAGATTCGTTTTGTTGAGCTAACGTCCCCTTTTATAATGTTCCAGTCTTTCAGGTTGTCCTTTAGCAGATAAAAGCATTCGCAACATGATGGCCAACAATTCCCAAGAACTCAAGTAAGTGAGGGGATGGTAGACTTTTTACCCTGTTGCAATGTGATATCACCGTAAATGAGATGACTGGTGTGCTAGAAAAGGACACATAAAGTATATATAAATGATTAAGGAAGGACTTTAAGTTTGAAAGTTGACATTTCCAGGTTCCCATTGTCACCACTGGTCAGGTTGGGCATCACATCTAGACAAGATTTTGTTAAGTGAGTTAAGTGATCGTGCCAGTTAAGGGATCGTTTTATTCCTATAACAGTGAGTTCCACCCATCACTGAATGGACTGACATCCTGTTTCCCGCAACTTGTGTTGCCTGGGAACCCCCTCGAACCCTGACCAATTTTATCACCAATGCCCAATTTGTAAAACATGAGTTAAAGGAACACAGAGCAAGGAGTGATCCAGAAAGTGGGCCGTTTTAGATATAACAGTGCTCTAAGTGCTCCAACTATCACAGTAACCTTAAAAACAGAAGATTTACGGTCCCTAACAAAAACATACAACACACCAAGATGATGTTGTACTTTATATGTCTGAATGTAATTCCAATGTGATTGCAATATGTGAGCGAAAGCATAAGCTTGCAAAAAAAAATGTACAATTGAAAGGAGGCACTAGTTACTCTGTTAGGCCGTGTCTAGCCTGGATCCAAGATAAGATGTGGTTGGGCATGGATGCATACAGGTCCTGTATGGAATCCTGTGGCACATTTGCCCACAGATGTTGCACACTTATAGGGTGCTGAAGCTGGCGTTCCGGCTGGTCCCATAAATGCTAAATTGTCGATAAATCTGGCAGTCAGGTGGTCCAAGGAAATATTGCGATCTGTCTGAGGCATTCCTGGGAAACCCCTGCTGTGTGACTGAGCATTATCCTGCTGAAAAATGCTAGTTTAAAGCCCTGCCCTGCTTGTGTTCTGGATTGTTCTAGCAGGATCTTGTAAGGTAGAATTAAAAAAAGGTGAATAAATAAATACCAAGATTGATGACAAGTTTTAATCTGGAATTAAACACACACTTTGCTTGTAATCCTAAAATTTGGACAACTGAGAACTGTAAAATAGTCTAAAGACTAAGGCTATGCCTTTACCTGAACAAAGAACTTAAATTTACACTAACGCGACCTCTTTTTTAATCAGTAGCTTTGTGCTGTGCTCACAGAAACCCAGTGCAGAGATAAGATTAAATTAGATCTGATTACCTGTTAAGTCATAATAAAAGGCAAGTTTCATTTAGTGTGTAATTTAACCCAACTGGAGGTATTTAAGGATCTGTCCAGCGCTGGGCAGTAACACGCTGTATTTCTGTCCCAGGTGCCCGACTCCGGGCTGCGATGGCTCGGGACATATCACTGGAAACTACGCCTCACACAGAAGGTAACGTCACATGCTTTTACATGTTCCATGCACCGATCAGCCAAGGCATTCAAACCACCTGTTCACAACGTGCTTAGGTCGGTGTCACAAATCAAATGAACATCCATATCAATTCCCAGACCCTTGTTTTTTTGAATAGTGCATCCCGGTGCCATCACTTCCCCAGATTCACAGTGCACATCTTAAGCACTTTGACTGATCTGCAATAACACAGCACCATTCCCAGCAGGGGGCGCTATAGGGTGTGTTGTAACATGCATTAAGCATTTCTGACTTGTCCCCCATTAACTCTTTGGACTGGATTTGTTGATCTCATTCACGGCTGCTGAACAGGAGCATCCACAAGCCTTGTTGATTAGGGGGATGATCTGACCCAGTCGTCTAATTATAATGATTTGTTCCATATAGTGGCTCAGGTCTTTCTCCCATCAACATCGACTTTGAGAATCTACTGGTCACTTATCATTTAATATAACACACCTTACCAAAACATGCTCTTGTAAGCAGATAACGTCTTTAATATTTTTCTGTGTTTTAATATTTTGGCTGATCAGTATAAACTATGTCATACAAGCATAGTAATGGGATACTGCGGTACTAAATAATAATCATAATTAATAATAATTATTATTATTATTATTATTATTATTAGTAGTAGTAGTAGTAGTAGTACTACTAATACTATTACTATTACTGTTATTGTTATTATTATTATTATAATTAATAATATTATTGTTAATGATGGTAATGATAATAATAATAATAATATAAATATTTAAATATATAAATATAATAATCATAATCTAAATATTTAAATATATAAATATAATAATTATTATTATTATTATCATCATCATCATTATTATTAATATTATTATTGTATATTACTATATTGTTTAAACTAACGGTGGTCCATGACTTTTGCTTACTACACTATTATTATTATTATTATTATTATTATTATCATCATCATTAATTTTATTATTGTTATTATTATTATTATTATTATTATTATTATTATTATTATTATTATCATCATTAATATTATTATTATTATTGTTGTTGTTGTTGTTGTTGTTGTTTTATACTATATTGTTTACACTAACGGTGCTCCATGACTTTTGCTTACTACTGCATTGCTGCAAGTTTCTGGCCACCATTTACAAGTCCCTCTACCTAATTCCAAAGTGACACACTAAATCACTAATGGATTATGACTTGAAAATATTATAAAGTGTTCAATTTGTATGAAATTTAAAACATGTCAAATTTAAGTATTGGCCGTGCAAATGTTATGTTTTTCATTTTGAAAACCAGGAAAATGCTTCATTTAACCAGAGGTGTGCCCAACCTCAAGTCTAATGTACACTATTAAAGTACAATTATTCCAAGTGTAAAAGTAGTTTTCATTTTAAAGCACTTTAGATATGCAATAGCTTTGGCACTAGAGTATGTTTACATGTTGGGCATAAAGCTTACCGACTGTCCCACAGACAGCATTTAGACTTTCATTGTATGGTCTTGGGCAAAGGTTCGGGCACCTCTCTTCAGATGGCATGTTCATTTACTATGGTGCACTATTCTTTTGTGGGACGTGTTGCAATGTGAATCAAAATCCATCGTTTCTGCAGTTTGTCAGGATGTCCACGAGCTCGTAAAAGTGGCATAAAGATTACTCATAGCAAAGAGGACAAGGAGGACCAGGAGCCGATCAGGTAACTCTCCACAGTCTTGTTCCACACAGTAATTTCTACTTTAAATTCTTAATTAAATTACTAGTACTTCAAAAAAGACAACAAACCTGCTCAGGCGCTCAAATCACAGAGAAAGGACATCAATATTTGTATATGAATAATGTTCAGTGGTTACACATTTGACTGCAATAATATTTTACAAATGCTTGCTCTTGAGTTTTCTGTTTAAAGCCATATTTGAAGTTTGACCATAAAGAGGTTTGAGTTTTAAAAGGTTAAGCAGTTATGAATCTGTTTACAGCTGTTAGAAGACAGCCTTACCCAGGGCCAGCGTCGGTTATAATTGGGCAGTTTAGGGTCAAAAGACCTGCTTAAATGCCCTACTGAGTCTCCACTGATTCCAAAACTGTTTGTTACTTTCATTCCTTCTTATTGGTGACGTGTTTCTTCCTGATTTCTTTTTACACACAAATGAAAAAATATTTGTGTTATTTAATACTAAGAGCAGCAGGTGCCTGGTGTATAATGTCCTTGAAAAGAGACATATCAGCCATAACCTGTCATAAATACAGTATATGAATACTGTATACTGTATATAGTACTTGGACCAAGGGCCAGAATTTCATTTTAGTGTTGACTGGGACAATAAACAGTACAATTTCTCAAGAGTAATTCCTGAGGGAGGATGCCTAAGGTGCTACGAAATGTACAGTTGTATTAAATATGTATATCTGCTACAGTTGTTCATATGTTCAGTGAGTAATACCAAAAATGGCCTGTAGATGGCACATTATATATAGGTAAATGGTTTCAGTATGAATTTGCAGTGTAATCATTATATTATATATATATATTTATATTTTTTTTTTCTGGTCTAATCTTAGGAGTCTGCTACATTAACTACATTAAAAAGACCATATTTTCAACTTTAAGTAGGAAAGTTTGAAGAAATAAGAAATAAAAATAAACGCAATAAGAAATAGAATGAGTGACCAAACTAACTGAAATTAAATATTCTTCAGACATATTTATTTATTGTAGTCATCTTAAATGTTCTGCTATTTCCAGGTGTCCTGTACCGGGTTGCGATGGACAGGGTCATGTAACGGGGAAGTATGCATCTCACCGTAGTGCGTCAGGCTGCCCCCTGGCTGCAAAGCGGCAAAAGGACTGCTACATGAACGGGACGCAGTTCACGTGGAAGGCCGGGAAGGCAGACGGTATGTCCTGTCCCACTCCAGGCTGCGATGGCTCGGGTCATGTCAGTGGCAGCTTCCTAACACATCGAAGGTAGGCTTTCTGTTCATTTAGTAATGTTTTGTTCTTGAAGTTGTGTTCATTGTGTTCATTTATTAAGAGAATTGCTAAGCTTAAGTGTTAGAAGGAGGAGAACCTCAGATCTGTAACCACTGACCCAAACAGCTGAATAGTGAAAGAATATAGTGCATTCATTTCCAGTAGAACTACAATGATGTAACTGTGTGTATGTGTTCTTGTTCATTCAGTCTGTCTGGCTGTCCAAGAGCCTCATCTGCCATGAAGAAGGCCAGACTTTCAGGAGTGGAGATGCTTACAATAAAGCAGCGGCCAAGCAATGGTAAAATATCTGTACATTTGCTGGATAGAAGGCAGTCAAATGTGTTCAAAACCCATACAAATAAAAATGTTTTATTGAAACCAGGGGAAAATCTAATTGTTTGTCTGAACACAAGGTCAATCCAGTAGCAAATACAAAGCCCAAAAGCTTTACAGAGTGCAAGTTGTGTATTTATATCACGTTTGTTTTGGGTGTTTTTTGGCAGGTTTACACAATGATGAGGACATTAAGCAGCTGGATGAAGAAATCAAAGATTTAAGTGAATCTAATTCACAGGTGGAGGCAGACATGATCAAACTTAGAACGCAGGTAAGAAATTCAGAATGATTTTGTTTCTGATCCTTAAACTTTGTCACTGGTTAAGATAAAACTGCAGCCGAACTCCACTACCAGAATGTACCAAGGAACCTATTGTAATATTGTCCTGTGAGAATAATTTAGTTTTGGATCTTTGTCCTGGAAGCATTTTGCTCTTTATACACTGCTTACAAAAATTAGAGGATATTTTGTTTTTCATTCCCTAGATTATTTTGTGAGCAGTATCTTACTGCTCTATATTCCCCTTTCAAACAAATTTCCATTGATTACGGTCACAGAAAGGACATACAAACTCCACATAGTCTTACCTGTATAAGCTCTCCAACCTATAAATATAGAAACTGTTTCATGTTCACTTGTTGAGTCTCTGGTTCATCTTTTTGCTCAGCAGTACTGTCTAATGCTGACTGTATTTTCTAGAATTAGTGTGAATTTCCATAAAATTAGGGATGCTGTGTATATGGTAGTGTTCCATGAGTGTTTTCAGCAGTATCTCTGGAACATTTATATATGATTTTCTTGTAAAAAAAAAAAAAAAAAAAAAAAAAAAAACTACGTGACCAAAGTCATGTGGGTCAAGAGGCTTTTTCATAAAGTAATGCAGACTTTATACCTGTAATCCTTATCTTAAAATTATGGCCATAGGAAAAAAAACATGGCAGAATCGTAATATAAACATAGTTGCCATAAGATATCTTAGCAGTTCATGTTAGAATCAATGTTAAACTATCCATTAACTACAGTACTGTACTATAGTTACTACAAAGTGACAGGGAGTAACAAACACAACACATTGTTGTCCAACCAACATGACCAGAATGTTCTAAACCACCTGTACAGTGCAGTGGACTAGATGATTGCACTACCCTTGGCTTTGTCTTTGTACTCTGTGTATGGGATCGCTAAAATGGGACTGTGGTAGCCTAGTGGTTAAGGTACTGGATTATGGACCAGGAGGACCAGGGTTCAAATCCCAGTGCTGCCACAGTTGTGTCCCACAATTAACAATTAACCCACAATTGCTTGGACTGTAAGACTGTATGAATTGTAAGTTGCTCTGGATAAGGGCGTCTGCTAAATGACATCAATGTAAATGGAAACTGTGAAATAATAAATAATCACCTCATAATTAGCATAATTGAAGTCTTTCCTCTAATTTCAATTGATTTGTTCATAAAGAAGGTTAGGGAATTCAAGATAATTCAGATTACAGATAGTGGGAGTTTGGATAGCAGGGTTTGATTGCTCAATTCCAATTTCAGCTGAAGATCTCTTGGTAAGGCCAAATCATGACATCATGAAAGGTCTCCATGTCTATACCTAACACATCTTCTCATTCTTGTTCCAGATCACAACTATGGAGTCTAATCTGAAGTCGATAGAGGAAGAAAACAAGGTGATTGAACAGCAAAATGAATCTCTCCTGCATGAGCTGGCCAACCTCAGCCAGTCACTGATTAACAGTTTAGCTAATATCCAGCTCCCTCATATGGTAAGGGCCACCATCGAGAACGGATAGCGAGCAAGTTATGGAAAGCAAAGAGCATTGAGCTGCCGCTTGTTGATTTTCAGATCATAGTTCTCTGTGGCTTCAGGCAACAGTTTTACTATGCATGCTTTATTCAGATGCAACTGCTTTCAATGTGCATTGCTAATGTGATGGTGATGAGGAGATCTTGAGAGCGTCTGAGGGACCTCAACATGATCAGGAGGATACAGAATACAGTCACTGACCGAGATTGGCTAAACAATACATGCTCAGTATTTCCATAGAACAGGTAGTTGCAAAGCAAGAAGTTTGTGAACCCTTTGAAATTCGTTTGGATTTCTCTATTACTGCTAATGTATGGCTTGATCCAGAAAATAAAGGGCTCGGATTTAACCATGTCCTGGATGAGATGGCTGTCAACCATAGAGTTGGGTAAGGGTTACCGCAATGCTTAAGACCAAATGTGACTCAAATCTAGGTTCCCATGTTTGTTCTCTAGAATATTAGACCCCTGAGCCACCTGGTTACCTAGCAATAATATTAATATTTAATTTCAGGTCTCTTAAGCATAGGTGGCAGAAGCACACAAGTTCTACTCACTTCAAGTTTGAAAAGTAATCATTTTAAAAGCCTTTCTAACTCAAATGTGAGTGTAGAAGATTTGCCCTACATGTTTGTACTACAACTGCATGATTCATCTTTTTAAAAAAAAATCTTTAGCACACACTACAGTGACAGCAGCACAAGCACTGCCACACACAAACACCACGGTGCTTTTACTAACTTTAATTCAGAACGCAGTTCATGTGTGTAGCCTAAAAGGGCTTTAAACACGGCTCAGTCACTCCTGGGTTAGTTTTAGACCCCTGCTGATGTATGTTACTAATGAGGAAGTGATTTCAGGTGTTTTAAGTGCTACTTAATCGACTAAACTGTGGCTCTCTGTATAGCACACTACTAATGAGGGTGTAGAAATACTTACGGGGTGTAGGCATCTATTTTGGAGACAGCCAGATCTTCAGCATGGAGGCTCTTTGCAATACATACATAGCCCAAAAATTGTTGGAGGAACAGCTACGAAAATGTTCAGATCAACAGATTTAATAAAACATTTAAAGCAGTGTCGTTCCACTGAATATATTTCAAAATGAAATATCCCCTAATTCTTGTGAGCAGTGTAACAAAGACAAAGAGGTTAAACATAAAGCTAGTGAGAGTGCAGAGCCAGGAACAAGCCAGCAGCCCTGTTATATTCCTTTAGCAGCGAAGAAGCTGCCATTAAAAGAAAAGTTGAACAAAACTGTTCTTGTATGCTGTCATTTATAATTTATAGACATAAATAAATATAGGTCATGTTCAGAATCGGCTGACAAAAAAAACCCATATATTAAATGTATAACAGAAGATAAAGTAAAACATATATGTTTAACTAACAGTTAAACAAGTAACTTGTTTACTAACAAGTAAAAGGAGAAATATAATAAAATCTGAAAGTACTTTTTCCATTTGTTGATTGCTTATAGTGCTTATAGTTCTACCTGTGCCTTCCTTGTGATCATTATATGGAAAAAGCAACTATTTATTAACAGTAAATGTGCCTAATTATGATATGTATCATTATCATTTCATATTAAATGATCTATAAATGTCACTTAAGGAATAATCCTAGAGAGGAACCATATCATCTTGGTAAGACTGGACAGCAGGACTATGATCCTAAACTTGTGCCAAACAAAGTGTGTGACGAATAATATCTAAACTTGGCAGTAAAACAATCCTATGCGTTTGGAGAACAACAATCCAAGCAATTATGGGTTGAATAGAATCGTTAAAGTGCCCAGCAGTGGAAGTTTAGAAGATGAGGTTTAAACCCTGAGCCCATAATTTTAACGGCTGTGCCTTTAAGTGTGGCCCAGTGCAATCAGTGCAACCAAAGGCTTCACAACTTTGACCTTGTGACTCTCTGAAAGGAATTCCTATGTTTTCAAGTCTGCCTCGTTCGATAATAACAGCATGAAGAACCTTTCTTTCTCAGTGACCCATTTTAGAACAATCACAAATATGAATATACTGTAGTGTATATAAAAGCTACGCCACATATCACATGCAATGTTAATCTATTGTTTGCAATGCAAATAATTAGTCTTTAATTATTTAATTGACATCACAAGACTGGCTTTCTTCCATAGCTTTCCATAGTTTTGCTTTTAGCTTTCACTTAATATCGAATGAATCAACGGTACAAATACATACAGCAGAATTCCATTCCATCTACAGATATCATGGCAGTATACATGTGTACTACCATAATCCGACTCTGACGGAGCATCAGAAATGCAGTGCGTAATCACTATACTAGATGTGTGCTATGAGCTGTGTTTTACAGATCACTGTGTTAATTACATTGCATCTATTAATCGTATAATTTTATGTTCAAGAACAAAATTAAATTCTGGTTCGTGGCCCTTGAGTTGAACTGATTGGCTGGCGGAAACTGGCCTGGCTTTGTGAGACAGAAGATGATGGTGCTGAATGCAGTAGGCTAATAGGTGTCTGCCTTCCCCTCTAGAAACCGCCGCTTCTCAAAGAGCCTCCGATTAGAAATAACAGCTGTTTACAGTTGCATCAGCGAGTAAGAAATTCATTTTCACACTTTATTCCTCTTCGGTTCTTTTCTTTCCGTCATCCTTTCTGTTTTAAAGTCACCTTATACTTTTGAAGCACGGTTTTATGATTCAGTTCTGCCCAGGTTAACAAAGTTAAGTGCCGACAATGTTCTAATGTACTGATTATTATAGTATGTTACAATGTTATTTCATTTGGATATGTGCTTATAATTCTAGCTTTCTAATTCATTTTTTTTTTATGTGGAGCCTTAAGTTGGTGTTTCTGGTGTTTAAAAAGTTCTGGGTGGCTTTAAAATGATGAAATGAATTGTATCATTTAAAATGATACAAAATGATTTCCAAGCTGTTTATACGGTGTTTTGCAGGAACATCACATCCTAACTCATTTCAGTTAAAAACATTTGTACATTAAATTATAATATACCTGTTATGTGGGCGAAAACTATACAAGAAGTGACATTCCAAGTTTAAAAATGATACTGCCATAAAGTAAAAGTCTTGAAAACCATTCTTACCACTTATTAAATAAAAATATTAACTATGGTTTAGACATACATGAAGATAGAAACCTATAAACTAGAAATTCGGTGTATGTGCTCAATGTTTGGATTAGGCAATCGATGAATCATCAATCACTTGATGTATTTAATTCCAACATTAATCATGATTCAATTATGAACACTTTTCCTTTTTGTATTTGTCATGTTTTGTTGTGCATGCACATTTTTATTTATTAATAAAAGTGAACGGTTGTAAATGGTGTATAACTGTAATTTAACTCAATGATTCACTGATTCAAACACTTATCAGAGACAAAATGATTCACTGATTCAAATACTCATCAGATTCTCAATGATTCACTGATTCAAATACTTATCAGATACAAAATGATTCACTGATTCAAGTACTTATCCGAGACTAAATGATTCACTGATTCAAATACTTATCAGATACAAAATGATTCACTGATTCAAATACTTATCAGATACAAAATGATTCACTGATTCAAATACTCATCAGATTCTCAATGATTCACTGATTCAAGTACTTATCCGAGACTAAATGATTCACTGATTCAAACACTTATCAGAGGAAAAACGATTCACTGATTCAAACACTTTGATTGTTCTGTAATGTGGATAGTAGAGTTGCCATGATATTGTCCTGCAGCCATATTGCTTACAGAGTTAATCTCAGTGCATGCCAGTCCATCTTTTTTATCTTTTCTTCATGGCATCAGATTATGTGCTGCAGAAATCTGTTGAACCATTTTAATGTCTGTGCAGTAGGTATTTCCTATTTTCTTCCTAATAATAAATCCAAACCTATTTCCGTCATTTCAAAGAATGCTTGCAGTACCTCACTCACTGAACCGGCATCACATCTCGTATCTAATCTGTGCTACATCTGTGCTTCCAGGACCCGATAAACGAACAGAACTTCGACGCGTACGTGACGACTCTAACGGACATGTACACGAATCAGGAGCAGTACCAGAGCCCGGAGAACAAGGTTCTGCTGGAGAACATAAAACAAGCAGTGCAGGGGATCCAGGTCTAGCCACTCTGCAAACCTCAAGGTTTCTTTCTTGTACAGCATGAAGAGCGAAAAGACAATTCAGACAGACGAGCAGCCGAAATGGGATGCCTCGCGGTTTGCTGCTGTAATTTAGCAGTGTTAAATATTCACCTACAATCTTTCTAAAGAGTTATGCTTACAAATCATGACTTTTCATTTCCCTTTTCTTTGGGCCTTGCTTTGAAAAAAAGCTAATGCCAGACTAGTTTTGGAGAGCATTCACATTTTGTACGTTTTCATATGAGCTAACATTGTGCGACGTAACGTTTCTAGCTGCTCGTGTATGCACATTTTAGTGTATATTTCTGAACAGTAAGGTGAACATTCAGTATGCGTTCTTTTTTTTAATGCTCCGAGGCAGAAGGGGTTTGGCTTGAAATGATAAACACACAAACAGTAGATGATGTGCAAAGACGGACTGAAATGCCAGTTTATTAGAAGCTACATTCATCCATTGATTCGTCATCCGTAGCTCACTCACACCTAGTGCTTTTTAGGCGTGCGAAGATGTATGTGCAAAGAACATGCCAAACTCCACACTGACATTTCGTGAGTGTTTGAGTTAAAGGCAACTGGAAGATATTTTGGTTCTCGAAGATGTGTGGGCGCTCATCCTAAACTTTTATGGTTCTAGAAGCTGATGGGGAGTCGCAGGTATTTACACATCTAGTAGGGTTCGAGGTGGTCCTCAGTCGTTAGGATCATCACCCATGACACAATGACATTAACCATTGCAGAAGTTTAAACCCAGGATCAGGAATCAACATTACCTAACACATTCTCACTATTTCCAATAAACTGGCAACTCGGTGTAAAATCATGGGCAAAAGGTCTTTTGTAGATTTGGAAATGAAAATAAGTTCAAATATGACACCATCTCATATTTCTATATGTTTTAGTGAACTGTAATCAAGTCACCTCACATATTTTCCAGTATTTGTAAATCTGACCAATTAATGTTTACATTGGGTTTGTGGAGCTTGGGCGGTGCCTTCCAGTGAGGCCAGGTGTCACACCGATCCAATCAATCATGCTTTAAAGCCGCTACACACTGAACGTGAGTTTTTTTGGTGCGATTTATTCAGATGGCAGCAGATTAAACCTACCTTGTGTATAATGCCGGTATTTTCCACACCAAATGTAATTTTTCGGACACTGATCAATTAATCAATCAATCTAAATTTATTTACATAGCACTTTTTACAATGGTACATTGTCTCAAAGCAGCTTTACAATCTTATATGATCTTAAAAGGCCAATCCCAAGTTGAGCAAGCCTAGAGCGACAGTGGAAAGGAAAAACTGCCTGAAGGTAGAAGGAAGAAACCTTGGGAGGACCAAGGCTCAAAAAGGAACCCGACCTCCATGGGTGACCTAGATGTTAATTAGGTATATACTTATAAGTATATTAAAGTAATAGTAAAATTTAGGAACAAAATAGACTTTAAAGTCAGTCCTCAGTGGGAGGTCCTTGGAGGCACATCATCTCTTGATGACAAAGTGATGTTATTTTATTGACCTTTCTTTGATTCTGTTCCATACTGACCAATCACTGTCACTTCTGGTGTTGACTTATCAACAACCAAGATGGCCAAGTACAGCTGTGCTCTTCGACAATGCCAGGCGCCCAAGATAAATGCTGTTTCTACTAAAATTATCTAATACTTTTATATGCATTTCTTTACTTAATGGCCACATTGAAAGTAACTAATAAAATAAACAGTCTACTTTGCATACATAGGTATCATAAATTGTTTGTCATATATGAGCAAGAAAAATGTGATTCATGCATTTATATAAACTGCTCACAAAAATGAGGGGATATTTCAAGATGAATATGAACTGATTAAAAAGAAGCATTTGATTTTATTTCGTTAAACAAGATCATCTGAAAAGTAAACTAAAAGTCAAAGAAAGTTGTTTGATTACGCAAAATGAGACTGAACAGTAAGTGACAGGATCATGGGAGAAAAAACATGTCAAACTGGACGAGAGTGCCCCCACATTGACTGTTCAGTAGGGTGTATGGTCACCCATGAGTGCCAAAAACACACTGACAGTGATGGGGCATGAACAGGAGGAGATTGTCCAGCAGTTTTTGTGGGATCCTCTTCATATTCACGTTTGTGAGCAGTGTATTTAATTCATTTGACAGCACTGGTATTTTTACGAGGCAGCTACAGCAGCTGTAGGCTTATTTCACTGGCAAGAAAATTTCAACCAGTTGCTGGTATAAAGAATTGTTGCCTCTGGGGTGTGTAGTTCTTAGCCCCAAAAAATGGCATCCGAATATTTTGCATTTTCGGTGTGTAACGGCCTTTAAGCACTGACATAAGGTATCATACTCTGGAACTGCAGGAGTTATGATCTGTACCCAGTCAACCATCCAGGGTCTGCACTGGTATACTCTCTGTGATTCCAAAATAGAGAGTTGCTCAAGATGCTATGGATTTGAACCTTTAGATTTAGTAGTTTGGACCTCTGAGTCACCGCCTTTAAAAAGAGATTACGAAATAGAGTGGAACAGTCTGAGCTCACTAGGGAAGATACTTCTGTTTTGTTTTCGCTACAAATCCTATAATTAATCAGCATAAACATTTTATTTAAAAATTTGATACGTTTCAGAATTGATTCGTATTTGGTATGTTCTCCCTATTTGCTTTAATGACAGCGTGCACTCGAGTTGACATGGACTCCACAGATCTGATACTCCATGTTATCCAGTATTATTACATAGTATTACAAAGAGTATCTTATTACGGTACATTAACAGGCTATGAGCCACAAAACCGGCACTTGGTTTACATAGTATTAGCAATGAAATTGTATTAAAAGAAAAAGATCATGAGGGATAAACAATAACTAAAAATCAAGATCAATAAAGAGAAGCAGCCTGTCTAAGATGCAGTGTCAACCAACAGATTGTACAAAACTATAAGTGAGAGAGACAGTGGATCATACCATTTGCGATGTGAGGGGGGACTGCTCTATTTTCAGTGGTAAAATGTTATGTTTAAACCATATACTTTCTATAGGTTTAACATTTTTCAGAGACAAACCTTAATTCTTTTTTAATCAACAAAAACATCTTTTTACTCTTATTTTTACAGTTGCTGTGACTCACCATAGGCACATCTGTGTATGTTACAAAACGTTTGGCTTTCTCTGTCTTCAAGTGTCCCCATAATTGCTTGATTTAAGTCAGGTAACTGTGGAAAGAAGCGCCATCAGTCGTTAATCTTTTTCAATCTTCTCAGAGTTTTTGCAAAGCTTTGGGTTTTTTTTCCTGTGTCATTTTCCTGCTGCAGTATGAATCCTTCACAAAGATCCAAACAAGCACTTTTAATATAGTTCTCCATTTTTTAATCCTCACTGTATTAAGGAATTAAGGTTCCCTAAAACGAGTTTGTGTTTCAAAATCAACAAAAGTGTGATTTGAGCATTATTTGACTAAACTACTAATGTTTTTTTTAGAATGACTTGTGCTTTGGTAGATCTTTCATTGTCAGTACATGCACATGCTCGTACAATGATCAGCGGAAGGAAATGTTGGAAAAATCAGTTTTTTGTAAACATCATGACACGGAAACCTAACGGTGGACGTCCCGGAACTTATCCGATTTGGTAAAGTGGCTAAATCCGTATCATTGGAAGAGGTTCGTTCTTCGTTAGGCCTGATGCTTGTGATAGCAGCAAGAATCTCTCATCATATCAGCAATACACGACTCAAGGCGATGACGGGCAATCCGCGGGGAACAGCTGGGCTATATGCAATTTCCTGTTTGTAGATGTAGTGCGGAGGTAGAAGAAACTTTTTACTACGTGTAAATGACTGATTTTTATATAAACCTTGTAATACAACATTTTTCAAATTAGATGTAGATGGAAGGCAGGCAAAGGTTTGGTAAAAAAAATCTTTTTCGTTTCTTTAAGCACGGGACGCCTTTGTTTCCATGTTCTGATGGTGTTACATTGAACTAAAGCAGAGCGGATTAAAGAAGGGTTTTTATAAAGAAGTTAATCTATAGAAATATATTATGAAAGCGGGACTTACAGGGTCATTGTCCCCACTTACGTGCCAGTAAAATATTTGCACTTGTCCTAAAGATGTATAAAGCATTATGGTGTGCAATCTCCAGTTTCTACAGCACACTACTGGGACCGATCCCATCGTGGACCTTCAGTTCTATCAGAAGGAGACTGCAGAGCATTTTTAATCTTCTAGTGTCACTTTTAATCTTTTAGTGTGCCGATTTCCTTTACGGTATCTTTCGAAAATTCCGAAAAATGTCCAGCTGCACTTTATGACTGTACTAAACTATTTAAGACAGTCAATCCGAAGAACGAAACGACGACAAAATCCCCAAATAAAGGCAAACAAAATGTCAACTTCAATTCCTTCTTCGCTGTAGCAAGTCTCTTTCGGAGAGCGAACGCAAAGGTGCTCGACGTTCACCTGATCTAATCTGTTGTACAGCTCCGCCCCTTTTTCAGGGTGCCACGACTCTGTCCATCCTCCATTACTGCATATGCCTTTCATCGCACCATCGTGTCTGCAGCTTTTTGCCGATATAGTAACGCTTTCAATAGAGTAATAGCTAGTCTCTGTTTTTAAATAAAAATGATCGTTATCAGTACAACTGGAAAAGGATTTTAAGCACAAACCTATCTACTGTTGCTACATAATATCAAATGATTTTAAAAAAATCTATATATCTGTGACTATCTACCTTGGGGGAAAAACAAAAAAGGTGTCACATATTAGAATGCTGAAATTTCATATGAATTATTGTGAATTCATCAGAGTTTATTTATTTTGGATTCTTGGTTCGGAGGTTTGATTCGAGTAATCGTCAATGAAGACAGGATTTTGTATAAACTCTCGTGCTCTCTGTGGAACTGAAGTTTGATTTATTTTTGTACAACACAGCATGGATTTGTTATTCGTTTTTCCGTTTGATTTTGCGATAAACGTGTGATATCACAAGTTGTTGTGATTTTTTTTGGTTTTTTTTTTTGGTTCCCCTCTTTTGGTTTCATTTTTAAATTGTGGAATTTGTACAACTTTTGTCATGCTGGATGTTGACACATCTTACTCTGAATAAACAAAAACGCTGTTGCCACAGTCTTGTATTATCAGTTTTTAGCGTTTCCCGACATCCAGAGTGACTTACATAAGTTTTGATTTCTTCTTAGTAAAAATGATGCTAGTGTAAATTAGAATATGAATGATAAGGCCATAAACGTTCAGGAAAAGCAGGTTTTTAATATTTGATCGAACATGTAAGCGAAGCTTCAGTCATGAATCTTTTGTCACCCTTCGCAGAAAATTCCACCACCTACGGACAAGAGTCTTGATGCTTATCTTCCTTAGATCTGGAGGGATGGATCCAGTCCAGCCATGCTCGTGTCTCAAATGGGGTTCAGAGTGAAGTTCTATTAGAGCCTTTGGGTAAGAAGGCACTGTTCCCTTTTTTGGCTTGCATGAGAGCATCAGGGTTTTGAATCTGTTGCAGCAGCTACAGGGAGTCAGTGAAGGGAACGCAGCAGTGGGGTGATGTGACGTGCTGCTGCATTCTGAACCTGTTGCAGGGAGCTGACTCAAAGACCTCCAGAAGAGCATTTCCATAGATTTCCATAGATCTAGATTTCATACAATTACAGCTGGTTTTATCTCACTGTTCTTTTAATATAATCATCTTTAGATGATTATCCCCCCCCGTTCCATATTTTACATTCCAGTGCATTGAGCTGACGCTTACCAGTGATAATTTACTTAAGTAATAAGGGTATAAGCATACAAAGTAAAAATATTTTTTAGCAGAGTCCATTTTCTTCGAAGAGCTCAGTCTTCAGGAGCTTCTTGAAGATAGCAAGAGACTCCCTTGGCAGGTTGTTTAACCATTGGGGAAATAGTAATGAGAACAGCCTGGATTGCTTCGTGTGCAGCTTCTGCTCGAAAAAATTAGGGGATACTTCAAAATGAAATATCCCATAGTGAAATGTTTGTGAGCTCAGAAATGCTTGTGAAGCACAGCGATCTAGCACGCTACTTTACAACCACACGTGCAAACGTTCACATGTAGGGTACAGCTTTGTCTGAGGGAAAAGAAACGGATTAACCCAATGCAACAGTGACCCCTACCCGGCCCTCCAATGATATGGTGCTCCATTCAGAGCATGCTTACAGCTGTACCCATTGTTTTCTTTGACTATACACCACAATACCCGTAAATCTGATTAGGGTAACGTGACGCATAACAAATCAATAAAAAAAAGAAGAACAGGGCACGTCAGTATGCTTACATGCGTTTACAACATGATTCCACTAGAGGGAGGCAAATTCTATCAATAGAATATATAGACCACCTGCTGCACCTAATTAGGTTATAAAGGGGTTTATTGAAAACAAGATAAGCTAT
>JAUZST010000740.1:1695-23861 GCA_034779995.1 Parotocinclus haroldoi
GATCTGAGTGAGACTATTTTAAGTCTTAGTCTTCCTAGCAATTGAGGAGTATTTCCTTGTCACACAGTTGCACTGACTACACTGTCTGCTCAAGCGTTTTCATCCTTTTCAGTGCTGTTGGGCTGAAATTGGAAAATGTCAAGAGGGAAACGAATGGTGGAATCTTCCCGAGCTTGGCTCTGATGGATGAGAACACTGAGCAGCTCGTCAATCCTCATTCCAATAAAGCTGAAATATGCATTCACTGCTGCTGTCAGTGTCGATGTCACTTACAAAACTTTGGCAATCACCTCTGGCCAGTCGTGGCTGGTATTCGCCCATTCCTTTCTTCATAGTCTGTAAAATAAAAAAATGAAACAAGCTTGAAAATTGTCAATTATCAATTACCTGTTTGATGGACGTGACATTTAATATGGGTCTTATTGATTTAATACGATTTTCTTACTCTAATAACTCTAATATAATAATTTATTTTATAATGCATAATAATAATTAAACAATATTATTTTTATTTATTTATAATATTATTTCTAAACATTGGAAAAGATTGTACATACGGTATACGTAGGTAGCCCATGGCACTTGAAAAGTGTCACACCCGCGGACCGCTCGCATGATCAGACTCAGCCTATCACAAATTCACTTTTTCACTAAATTCACTACTTATGCACTCATCCTTCTCTCGTTCCTCGTTAAGCAACTTGGTTCTCCTCATTCGCCCTGCACTTCCGTTTGTTTATCGCTCTACCTACCATGTTTTCAACTATCTGCTTCGTCCCTTGACTCCGGTTACCGTCTTCTCCGTCTGCCATTGTTGTGAATTATCTTGGATATCTTGGACCATCTGACCTTGTTTGTTTGCCTACCGTATTCAATAAATCCAGCTTTCTGTTACGTTGTGCGTGAGTCCACCATTTTTAGCGCTAGTGTTACAAAAAGAACATGTAATGAAGGCATGCATACCTTAAAACCCAGTGGGCTCAGAGTAATTGCTAATAGTTTTTGATATTATATATATGAGTAATGAGTAATCAGTAATATATTACTGTTTTTGAGTAACTTTCCCAACACTGATCACTGCAGCCCTCCACCAGTTGGGGCTTTGTGGCAGAGTGACCCCATGGAAGCCGCTCCTCAGTGCAACACATATTAAAGCCCGCAAAGAGTTTGCCAAAAAAAAACACATGAAAGAATCCCTGACTATGAGAAATAAGATTCTCTGGTCCGATGACACGAAGATAGAACTTTTTGACATTAATTCTAAGTGGTATGTGTGGAGAAAACCAGCCACTGCTCATCACCTGCCCTATACAATCCCAACAGTGAAACATTGTGGTGGCAGCATCATGCTATGGGGGTGTTTTTCAGCTGCAGGGACAGGACAACTGGTTGCAATTGAAGGAAAGATGACTGCGGCCAAATACAGACATATCCTTAAACATAACCTCTCCCAGAGTGCTCAGGGTCTCTGTGTGGGCCGAAGGTTCACCTTCCAACAAGACAAGGACACTAAGCACACAGCTAAAATAACAAAAGAGTGGCTTTGGAACAACTCTGTGACCATTCTTGACTGGCCCAATTGAGCATCTCTGGAGAGACCTGAAATTGACTGTCTACCAATGTACACTATCCAACCTGACAGGACTGGAGAGGATCTGAAAGGAAAAGTGGCAGATAATCCCCAGATCAAGGCGTGCAAAACTTGTTGCATCATTCCCAAGAAGACTCATGGCTGTACTAGCTCAAAAGGGATCTTCTACTAAATACTGAGCAAAGGGTCTGAATACTTATGACCATGTGATATTTCAGTTTTTCTTTTTAAAATACATTTGCAAAAAATTCGATATGTCTTTTTTTGTCAAAATGGGATGCTAAGTGTACATTAATGAGAAATAAAATGAACTTTTGTGATTCATTGTCTGGTAATATATGTCCATTATTTTATATCAGGCCTGCAACACATTCTAACACAATCCGGGCAGCTATGAGGTAAAAAATAAATAAATAGGTAAATAAGAAAAGGCATGGACGACTTAGAAGCAAAGATGGGAAGAGGATTTCCAGTGTACCAGCCAACTGTGACTAGTGATCTAACCACACGGGCAAGAGATAACTTTGACAAACATTTGTCAATCACAACATTATGAAGGTAAATTCATAAAAATGCACTTTGTACATTGTAGATTTGGAATTTAGAGCAACATATGCTACCTTAAATAAGAAATCTTTTCCAGGGATGAAAAATGGCATTTTTCAAACAGACAATGCAAAACCACATGCTGCTTACATTACAAAACAATGCTTGCAGAGGAAAACTACCTGCCTGTTTATTGACTGATTGATTGATTGATTACCTCTCTTTTTATTTTGTGGGTTTCTGGAAACAGGGGCAATAAGTAAAATATAATTTGTATTGCACTACTTGTACTAGGGGTGAAATTATTGAACCAATGCAAGACAGATAAAAGCAAAAGCATTGGCAAGAATGTTTTCGTTAATAAAGAATGCTAAAGTGCATGTCAGGCAGGGAGATAAATTTGGTTGTGGACCTTTGCCAAACCCCAACCCACCACAGCGCTCTGTTTGTTCAGTGTCCAGTGAGCCTGGCGCCTCAAACACTGGTTGAGCTGTATTTTAATCCATCTGCCATGCTAAACAAGGGTACCTGCTGCCCGTTGGCTAAGGTTTGGCAGTCAATGGGGTGGTCACATGTATGGCACAGTGTGGCCACAGGTCCCTTCCGAGTTACACCTCACATTGGCTAGGGTTCTGTATATATACACAAAACAACAAATCAGAAAAAAGTTGGGATTGCATGAAAAATACAAGTAAAAAAAACAGTGTCTCTTACATTTACTTAGATTTGTATATCATTGCAAAATAAAGAAATGTTTAACACAGTGTTCCTCAAAGAAATATTGGATGGGGTTGGCATATTTCTTCCTCTACAGTGCGTAATATTATTAACCAAGTGAAAGTCCATAAAGGGCAAGGGTACAAACCTAACTGCATTAAGAACCATTATTCATCAATACCCGATATAACCACATGGGCAAGAGATTACTTTGGCAAAACTCTGTCAAGCACTACAATATTGAGTTACATTCACAAACAACACTTAAAATGTATATGTTCAAAATAGAAGCCTTATATTAACCATGCTCAGAAGATGCGCTGATTTCTATGTGCTTGGAGGCACCTGGGATAGACCATCACAGATTGGACATGCGCATTGTGGTAAAAAAAAATCAATATTTCAATATCTTTTTGGTAGAAACAGATGTTGTGTGCTCTGGAAAGAAGATAAAAAAGGATCATCCAGACTTATATCAGTGACGCATCCAAAATCCAGGGTCTAGCACGGTATGGGTCTTTGTAATGCCCTTGACAAAGGTCATTTACACTTCTGCGATGACAATCTTAATGTTGAAATATTAATTAATATTATTGATAATATTGTACAACAATATAATATATTGCACAATAATAAAATTATGTTATAGTATTATAATATAGAGGAACATACGTTGCCTTCAAGACTACATCTTTTACAGGGAGGTCAAGACAATGCACAATAAGCCAAATAAGAGGTCAAGATTAAAATATGCAAATCCTTTTCAACATTCCTTCACGGAACACTGTTTTTTAGCATTACAAAAACTTTCTCACAAATTTGTTGATAAACTGGAGATTTCACCTTTTCTCCAAAATGTGTCAGCCCTTCACAGATACTGATTTGTACCAAATCACAATTTTAAGCACTTTTTTAAATCAAATGTTTAAAATCACAGCATACGTTTTTTTTAAGGTGTTGATTTAACAAATCAAATGAAGTTGAACAGGAAAAAGCATAACAATATTTGAAAGTATATTGGGTTCATACCAGTGGTATGAAAAAAGTTGTTCATAGGGGTGGCCAGATGGGGCCACAGAAATGTTTTTCTGGTGGCACACAAAAATTAAAACTCAATTTCAGGATGTCAACAACATTAGTTGTAATATATATATATATATTGGATGATTCATCGATCTTTAAATAATTCTCCTGTTTCTTGAAAGCATACAGGTTCAATTTTTTAATTAATCATAAGAAACAAATCATTTAATCATCATCAGTTAAAAACATCACACAGATGCTTTCAATTATTTTTTAAATACAGCTTTACTTAACTTACTCTGTGTCTTTATACAAACAAATATATTATAGTCCACTGTTGGGTCCTTAACTATTGTAGCGATTGTAAGATTGTGTCAATTGCAAGTTGTGCTGGATAAGGGCATCTGCTAAATGATGTAAATGTTAATGTCTCGTATATGGTAAAGCATTTCCATATATCCTACACACATTCTCATGTATACTTTAAATAATCTCTAGTTTACTTATAATACCCAATATGAATGCTATATAAATATAGTGCTCTCAAAGATTATGGGATACTTCAAAATAAAATATCCCCTATTTTTTGTGAGCAGGATAGTTTTTAAACTGTATTGTTTATCGAATAATTGAAAGAAACTGTAACTGTACATGACATGTAAATGTACATTGCAAGGTGAACAATGGTCAAACAACTAGTACAAGAAACTAAGGATCCATAAAAAAGCACAACAGCAGGTTGGACCTTCACATCACTTCATCCAGCATAGTGTTCAGTGTGAGGCAAATTCATGTGATGCTTGGAACGTTCTAAACTTGAATAATTTTTTTTAAATCTGTGTTTGGCTGAATTTATGGAAGCTGGATCAACTGACATGGAGGGCTGGCTGTATAATGTTTTAAACAATTACTTTTTTTTTTATCTGTCAATGTCCAGACAGCAGACTTGACACACATATACGCAGAGACACACCACTCAAAATCCATTATTACCATTGAAATTCCCACTTTGCCCACAGGTGAAACCTGATCTCCATTACAGTTGGACATCCTGCTTCTTTGGCAGACTGCCTGATACCATCAACAAGCTTTGACAGGCGCCAGTGTTTCTGGAACTTGCAGTCATTACCTCAGTGCATTTATTTCAAATCTGGTTTAGATTCAAGACCAGTTAAATTCTTTCTACTCTCTCTACCAGCCATTTAGCTTGAACTAATTTCATAAGGACTCTCCAGTATAGCAAATATAGAGTTACTGTATCACCTATAGACATCAGAAGTGCTGGAGTTATGTAATAGTTTGGCAATTATCTGATACATTATATTAGTGTAGAAGAAAATAATTACGGGTGTAAAAAAAAGTGTGTTACTAAGGACAGCAAAACTCTTAATCCATATATGTCCAATTTTCAGCACCATTTAATCCCTGCAGGGGTGTATCCCAGTGTCTACCATGATCTTCCGTTTTGCCTCTCAGACAGTATTACCATATGATAACACATATAGTAGACTGCAGCGATAACCTCACAGGGTTTTAGAGCTATTTTGCTTTCAGTCACATTTCTTGTACCTACTATGCATTTATCACACCTACAACATGTTAATGGGAAGTTATAGGGGTGCACAGGTGCAGGCACTGTCACCTCATAGCTCCAGACAAATTTTTCTCCAGTTATCTTACACACACGAAAAACATTTGTGAGATCAGTTCTCATCAGTAGTGGATGTGTCCATTTGTGTACTATAATGGCTTGGCATCCTGTCTATGGGTGATTTCCCCTTAGTCAGCCACTGAAGTTGAAGTTCTCCTACTTAGAAAGATGAGCGAGGTCTGTAATTTTTATCATAGGTACACTTCAACTATGAGAAAAAAAATTGAAAAAATCCAGGAAATCACAATCTGGGGTTTTTAAATGAATTTATTTGTGTATTATGGCAGAAAATATATATTTGGTCAATAACAAAAGTTCTCTCTCAATACTTTGTATCATAACCTTTGTTGGCAATGATAGATGTCAAATAGAGGTCTTTACCAGGATTGCACATACTGTAGCTGGTATTTATTAGCCCATTCCTCCATGCAAATCTCCTCTAGAGCAGTGATGTTTTGGGGCTGTCGCTGGGCAACATGGACTTTCGGCTCCCTCTACAAATTTCTATGGAGTTGAGGTCTGGATACTGGCTAGGGCACTCCAGGACCTTGAAATTATTTTTACGGAGCCACCCCTTTGTTGCCCGAGCAGTGTGTTTGGAATCATCATCTTGCTGGAAGACCCAGTGACATTTCATCCTTAATGCTCTCACTGATGGTTTTGGCTTAAAATTTCACAATACATGGCCCTGTTCATTCTTCCCTTACATGGAGCAGTGGTCCTCTTTGCAGATAAACAGCCCCAAAGCATGATGTTTTCGCCCCATGCTTTACAGTAGGTATGGTGTTATCTGGATGCAGCTCAACGTTCTTCTTTATCCCAACATGATGAGTTGAGTTTTTACCAAAATGTTCTATTTTGGTTTTATCTGAACACATGATATTCTCTCAGACTATCCATTCATATGCTGTCTTCAAACTTTATATAGGGCCTGGGCATGTACTAGCTTAAGCAGAGGGACATGCCTGGAATTGCATGATTTCAGTCCCTCTCGGCATAGTGTGTTACTGATGGTAGCCTTTATTAATTTGGTCCCAGCTCTCTGCAGGTCATTCATCAGGCCTCTCCATTTAGTTCTGGGATTTTTGCTCACCGTTCTCATGATCATTTTGACCCCACAGGATAAGATCTTCCATGGGGCCCTAGATCGAGGGAGATTATTGATGGCCTTGTATGTCTTCCATTTTCTTACAGTTGCTCCCACAGGTGATTTATTCACACCAACCTGCTTGCCTATTGTAGATTCACTCTTATCAGCCTGGTGCAGGTGTATAATTTTCCTCCTGGTGTCCTATGACAGCTTTTTGGTCTTGGCCATGGTTGATTTTGAGGCTGTGGACTGGTGTCTTTTATACAGATAACTAGGTCCAACAGGTTCCATTAATACAGGTAACGAGTGGAGGACAAAAGAGTTTCTTAAAGAAGAAGTTACAGGTCTGTAAGAGCCAAAAATGTTGCTTGTTTTTGGGTGACCAAATACTTATTTTCCATCATAATTTACAAATAAATTATTAAAAAATCAGGGTTTTCATGTGATTTCCTGGATTTATTTATTACTATAATTTATTCATTTTGTCTCTCATAGTTGAAGTGTACCTATGATCAAAATTACAGACCTCTTTCTAAGTAGGAGAACGTGCACAATCAGTGGCTGATTAAATATTTTTTTGCCCCAGTGTATGTGAGTGTGTGTGTGTGCGCATGCGTGCATGCGTGTTTGTGTGTTATTCTAGTGTTCTAGTTATCTTTCTTTGCAGGTGATTGTAATCACTTTTGGGTAGAAAATCAATACCCAGTAAAGGCTTTGATGAGCATCTATCTCTAGATGTGGCATCCACGTCTCTGGGTTCTGGGGCATCTAGGATGAACCATCACACAGTGGAACTATTATGTTTGAGACAAAGGAACTATGAGTGCAATATCCACAGGCTGACAAACAACTGAGTGAGAAGAGAAATTATTGCAAAGAAACAGAATAGTCAAACCAAAACAACAGCGTGCGAGAATGATCGAGTCCAAGAAGCCAGTGAGACAGAAAATATGTAAAAAAAACACTAAAGGAAAAAATGGTGATGGTGTGCATGTGCTTTCACAGGCTCTGAGATGTCTCTGTTGGTGGCAAAAGAAGACCCAAACACCAGTCAACAGAAAAGACGGGAGGATCAGGAGGCCGTGAAAGTCTGAAAACAAGCAGTCGAGGCGATAGAGAGGCTAAAGCGCATAGCTAACAGATAATGAGCGATAGTGTAGCCAGGTATTGTGTAGATAAAAGGGAGAAACTGGCGATTTCTGGTAGTCTAGGCTGAGATTTTATGGAGTACAGATGATCATTAATCAGAATCGGATTAATCAGAAACCGGTGTGTATAATTAGGGAAAAATAATGGTGAAGTATTGCCCCAATGGAGCTCTATAGAAGCAAACACAACACACATATACGCCACAAAAATCGAAGTCTTCTTGAAATGCACATACAGTGGCTTGCAAAAGTATTCATATCCCTTGAACATTTTGTCACCTTACAACCACAAACTCAAAAATGGAAAAAAAATATTCTATAACTGCAAACCTACCAAGACATGGCCGTCCACCTAAACTGACAGATTGAGCAAGAAGCAGCCAGGAGAAAAGTTGCTGTTATGAAATTGAAATACATAAAAACTTGAATGTTAATTTTAAATAGAGCTAATGATTACACATGTGCTACACTGTACAAGTAACAGGTTTTCATTTTAGCTTTCTTCCGTGGATTCATATAGCAGTTTAAATTGGTCAGCCTAGATTTTGAAGCGTGTGCCGTTAGCAAAAGTAGCTGGAGCATCATCATCGCATCCTGAAACATAAATATTCTCTAAATGTCACATTTTCTCAGTTGAATTTGAAAAGTTCTGGATGAACTGCCTCACATAGCTTTATCGCTCCATCGATTTCCACTGCAATGATGAGCAGGAGCATGCATTTGAAAGGATAGTAAATTGAGTTGTACATTCATTTCATATTCTCATCAGCACATTTTTATGTGCAACTTTAACAGAAACTCAAACTACAACTTACATTTGGTTCAGCGGTGCTTTTAATGTCACTGCCATAAAAGAGCATAAAATTCTAGAGGGTGAGTCCAAAACTATGGGGATTGTCACTGGTAGCATCAGAGACTTTTCACAAAGGCTGCCAATATGGTTGTAGAAGTCTGTGGCCATGATACAGCAGCTGCATTTCCTGGACATCAGAATCGTCAATTTCATCCTCAGTTACCTGTGATGAACAACAAATGTTTTGAACTTTCTATGTTGATAACTTTTTAATCATAAGAAATATGCAAATCTGATTGTGTCTTTCGATTTCTGACACAATTGTGGTCTTCTTTGACATGCTACATGACCACCTTCTAATTGGGATTTGTGCAGCTATCAAGACGGCAGCCATGTACCTGACTTAGATAGGACCCCTCACATATTACTTGAAAATTAGCAAATTAGAGTTGCACTGCACTATGCAAGTTTGAGTGTTTGAGATTAAGGCAACTGGACCTATTTTTTTGTTCTAGAAGTTGATTCACCTCTCATTCAAAAGGCTTTGTCAGTTTAAGATGCCGATAGGGATTCACAGGTACTTCACTTCTAATGGAGTTGGCATCTTGGAGGTGGTCCTGAGAGTCCTTGGCCCATCCTGTCAAAGTCTTGAGGGTCACCGGGACCAAGATGCGAATGGGATCTCTTCCCATGATTAGCAAATCACTGTATTCTTTTACACAACATCCCAACTTCATTGTTGCTCTTGCAAACACATTGCCCATTCCGAATTTAGTGGGAAACCGGAAACACTAGAATAGCACTAAGGAAAATGCAGAAGTAGTTGTGCAAAGACCCCATTGAAAAAAATGGATGATACAAAAAGCACTTGTAGTCGCTGTAGTTAGTAATGCCTCAAATATCAAAAATATATTGTTACATATTATTATTGGAAATTTATTAGGATAACATATTACTGTCAACTTCTGTAATGTTATCATTTTCAGAGACAGTTGTTACACCATGTGGCATTACCTAGCAGTGAATTTTGACCTTTTGCTGGTTTTGTTTCATCAGTAAGTGCTATTTCAGCCTGCTTTCAGTCTCACTTGCTGACTTTTCAAAATTCTTAACATTCTGCTGATTCCTTTCTAAATACTGCTTTTTGCGTTTACTGTTTCTCACTTGGATATCTGTTCTGCTTGTGTGGCACGTGTGTTTGATGCTTATTTTAGTGTCTTTTTTTAAAGCTCTGCACTCATTTTGTTATACTGTGTGTACATGCATTAGCATGCATGTTTTTTTCAATTGGCATGCATTAGAGTCATTATACTCAGACTTATTATGGAATTTCATGTCAAGCTGTGTACTCATCGCATGGGATCAGCGTTGGCAGCTTCTGTTGTAGAACCAGCAGCACATCAAGGCACTGTAGCAGTTGCCTCAAAAGTTGTGAGTCTGAACACCTTCATCCCCATTGGTGGTGGCATCACTCGTGCATTTTGATGGAACCCCAAGGACCTATATGGACTTCCTATGCACTGAAAGTGCTCTGCTAGTCAAACATTCAAGAATATTACCTATTAACAATTCGTTATTGCTAGTGATTTTAATCTGAGATAATAAAGAGTCTTATGAGGACTTTCAAACCATTTTTTTACCTCGACGATTAGGGTGACTAGCTTCTGAGGCTCAGTCAGGGACAGTGCCCATCTTTGTAAACTCAAGTAGAAAGAGAAGGTGCTTATTGCAGTTTTTACTTTAGGCTAGACACAAGCTCCAGAGGGAGCTTGCCTGTGATATGAAGCTGTGTTTAACAGCAAGCTCAAAGCATTATCCATATGTTTGGAAAGTGTTCATGCACATACATGCGATCCCACCCTCTAAGACCCCATTGCTATCATGTCAGTTTCCCTAGAACAAATGCCTGCTCAGATCAGTAAACAAATAGCAGCAGCACCCAATAAACTGATCATCATTTCCTGCCTACAATTAATGTGGTACCTGAATGTTAGACTTAGTCTATGTGTGCAATGGTGTTTTGATAATCATGACATTTTCTCCAAAGCAACTGGAAGAACATTACTGCGGAGTACATTCACTTTCATTCCACAGTGGTGCTTGAAAGTTTATTCTATCATTATAAAATCTCCCGTATTTCTGCATAAATACAAATTTAGCATCAACGTTTTTACACCGGTCCATAATGTAGATACATATAACCAAGTTAAACAAATAAAACAAAATGTTATACCTAATTTAAAATAATGATCCAATATTAGATATATGTGAGTGGCAAAAGTGTGTGAGCCTGTAGGATTACAGTTACAGCATTTCAGGTCAAATTAAATTCACATGTTTTGGGTCAATGAAATGACTGAGTGAGGGAGAGATCAGTTGTGTTTAAACATCAGGGATCTGATCTTTACAGCAGGTTTGTCCAAATTTATCATGGCACAAATGAAATAAGATTTCTGTGAACTCCAGAATTAAGAAAATTTGATGAAAATGTCTGGAAGGGTATAAGACCAATTCTAATCAGTTAATGAAACTGAAATGAAGTTGAAAAGACAAATATATGACCATATGTGTATATATCACTCCAAGAAAACAATATCTCTTTGTATTCTCTGTGCCAACAAGTCTTTTAAGTCTAGTCAAAATGAAGGCGACATCACATAGTGGTAAATGCTTTATCGTAAAAGCCTTTTTCCCCGAACTGTGCTGCAGCCTTGAAATGCAGAAATTGATAATTATTATTTATGTACGCATATATGTATACACAGATTCTGCATACCATTATGACCACCTCACATTTTACTGGGCCTTCTCCATTCTATCAGCTTCACTTACCTAATACATCTGCATACAGCGGAGGAAATAAGTATTTGATCATTCACTGATTTAGCAGTCTATGATTTTTATGGTAGCTTCATTTTAACAGTGAGAGATGGAATATCAAAAAGAAAATCTTTGTTTGCTTTTCATTGAGGGAAATAAGTATTTGATCCCCTAAAATCCATGACTAATGTTGGCTCCCACAGACCACTGACACACCCAAATCTCAGTGAAGTCGTTACCTGCATGAGAGACACCTGTCCCTAATTGTCACCTGTATAAAAGGCCACCTGCCAACAGACTCAGTGACACTCCAACAGCTCCACCATGGGCAAGACTAAAAAGCTGTCTAAAGATGTCAGGGACAATATTGTTGACCTACACAAGGCAGGAATGGGCTATAAAGTCATAAGTAAGAAGCTGGATGAGAAGGTGACAACTGTTCAATTGTCACCAACTGTGCAATTGTTCGAAAGTGGAAGAAGTACAACATTACTGTCAATCGACCTAGGCCTGGAGCTCCATGCAAGATATCACCTCGTGCAGTTTCATTGATCATGACAAAGGTTAAACATCAGCCAAGAACTACACGGGAGGGGGTTGTTAATGATTTCAAGGAAGTTGGGGCCACAGTCTCACAAAAAACATTGGTAATACACTGACGTAATGGTTTAAAATTCTGCATGCAAGGTTCCTCTGCTCAAGAAGGCTCACGTCCAGGCCAATTAACATATTAATGACTCTGAGAGAGAAGGTTCTTCTGGGAGAAGGTACTGTGGTCAGAAGAGACCAAAATTGAGGTCTTTGATCTCAACTCAACCTCCTTGCTTCCGCCAGGGCACTGAAAATGGGTCGTGGATGGGTCTTCCAGCCCAAAACATACTGCCAAGGAAACAAAGGAGTGGCTCCATAAGAAGCATATCAAGGTCATGAAATGGCCTAGCCAGTCTCCTGTCCTCAATTCCATAGAAAATCTATAAAGAGAGCTGAAGCTTTGGGTTTCCAAATGCATGCCTAAAATCCTTAAGAATTTGGAGATGATTTGCAGAGAGGAGTTGGTCAAAATTACTAAAGTGCTTGCAAACCTAATAAAAAAACTACAAGAAACGTCTGACTGCTGTGCTTGCCAACCAGGGTTTTGCCACCAAGTAATAAATGATGTTTTACTAGGGATGTTTTACTTGTTTCCTTCAATGAAAGTCAAATTAATTTTTATGTGTCATTTAATGTAATTTTCTGTTTTTTCTTTTGATATTCTATGTGGCACTGTTAAAAAAAGCTTGAATAAAATTATGAGACGTTAAAGTCAGTGGGGGATCAAATACTTATTACGTCCACTGTTTCTGTGCAGCACACACTAACACACCCCAGTCACATCAGTCACTGCACTGTTGATGATAACACAAATACAATGTTCACAAAAAATTGCATTGTGAGCAGTGTACTGCCTACATTGTGCTCGAGCTGTTTGTCCTGACTGTTAGAGAACAGAGTAAAGGTAAAAGCAAAGTATGTAGGGAGCTTTACACTCTATAACTGTAAAACACTAGTACTTCTCTATGGTATGTGAAACTGATAAAATGAACAATAAGTGTATAAACAAGAAAACAGTCATAATGTAATTCCTGAAAGTTGTACACACCCCAGCTTTATAGTAGATCTGAGGCACAAACTCAAATGTACCATTATATTAATTTTGAAATTGATGGTAAATTGATGATAACTAACAAGACCCTGTTTTTTGGTTCAGATTCTGTAACATTGCAGTGGGATTTGGTTAGACTGTCTAATAACTGTCTACTTACTGTCTTCAAACATTAAAGCTAAATTCATGCTACCTGAAAAATTACCTAGTTCATATTACCACACACTTTCTTTTTATACACTGATTATTAATAATATGTTTCTCCTCTTCATATCCCATGTGATATGAGATGTGCTATATGTATGACTGATGAAACATCATCACTGCGGTGGTCCGTATTGGCCTGTTGATGCCTTTCGCTGTTGGGTCCAGGCATCAAGGGTGTTGGCCTGGTAAGAAGTGTTGCTGTTGGGTCCGATTTTAGAATTGCTGTGGGCAAAGAAGCTCACTGTGTGTTAGCATAGCATACCCTGGACCTTGGTTTATCCTTGCCTTCAGTTACTGCATAAGAGGACTGTCTAAGTGTTTTCTTCCATATCCTAAGCACATGCCTAAAGGTATACTAGCTACTATAAATATAATTCGTGAGGATCTGCAAAGTACTGTCAACATACCCAGAGAGGTTCCTGTCTTGTGCTCAGTGGTCCTGAGCTTGCTACCTGGAACTCCTACAGCACTCTCAAGGATAGCAGGTTATTAAAGATAAATGAATACATTAACGATTTATTTAGAGTAGAGTTGGAGCAGCAGTGGGGAAATCAAGAAGTAGACAGAACTGTGCATAACCAGGAAACATAGAGAATACAATGAGAATGAAATGATCGCCCAGTCTGTCTCTGTAAAGGATAAGCTAAAATATCTATTGATGGAAACCATCCTCGACTTTGCCATGCATGCAAGTACATAGAAAATGCACTGTGTTCCTTTTCTATGTCTAATGCTATATTCTATATGGAACGAAATTCTGTGAGATATGGTCGATCTTAAATAAGAGTAATTAACTATGCTATTTATTTATTGTATTTTATTAAGCAACGTTTCTGGGTTGTGTGTGTGTTTGTGTGTGCCTGTGTTGCATCCTGTCCTGCCAGTTAGGCCTCAGCCCCAACCCCTGAAAATGTGAATGAATATTCATTCATTCATTACTTTACTCATAATCCACATGGGGTCGCGGGCCAGCTGGTGCCCACTCTGCAACTCTGGGCACAAGGGCAGAAACAACCCTAGATGCCAATCCTTCGTAGGCCCACTTTAGAGACACCAGTTAACCTAACAGACATGTCTTTGGACTTTGAAAGGAAACCGGAGTACCCGGAGTAAACACAGACACAGAAAGGACTGCTTCACCCTGGGATTGAACCTTGGACCTTCTTGCTGTGAGGCAGTAGCTACCCACCAAGCCTCCTTACTGCCCTGAATAATTATTTATGTTAAAATGGGTAATTATAAGAATAATTTGTAGCCTAGAGTCAGTCTGATTATAGAAATTTGACTTATAAAACAATTAAACTACTGTAGCAATCAATTAAAATATGAAATTGAAATGAAATTTTCCTCATCACCCACACATGTTGTGTATATATGTAATTGACAATTACATTTATTTGAAGTAATCCAACTTCAACTTAATAGTCCACTCACATCATATGACTGATTTCTTCAAAATCATATTGAGACTACAATTGAATGAAAAAAAACAGTAGTATGCACCCAGCTTTACTCAATCCTCTGTAATATACACAATTCATTGATTTCATCATGGTGGATTTTTTTGCTGTAAGTAGGTCTGAGAAACTGACCGTGGTGTGAGTACAGTCCAAATGAGCACATAATATAAATGTGCATAAGTTTCAGCCTTTGATTAAGGTTAAGCGAGATATAGTTATTATTATTATATTTGTTTCCAAGAGAAGCTTTGACTGTTAACAGTTTAAAAATTTTACGTCATTAAAAGCCTGTGGTTAAAATTGTATTATCAACCAATAACGTTAGGCTAATGCATTAACATTTATTAGAAACCATTAATTAATTAATACTTTTAGTTATGACCTGTACATAAAGCTGAAAATATTTTAATTATGTTTTTCCCTACTGAATGTTAACACTAATAAACAAACCACTATAATAGTATTTCTAAAAAATCTAATCTAAGTGGTTGCCTTAGTTGGATACTGGACAGACTTTTTGTTAACCCAAGGCCACTGCGTAATTGTCTTAATGCAAATGTGGTATATGGTGTTATGGCTGTGAACTGGCTCATATTGAAACACTTTAGGCTAGACACAATGTTCATTTAAATTTAAACCAAGCAATGCTCTAGTAAATCTTAATGACGCAAATTAAGCATTTTCTTCCTGGAAATTCTGAATTATGCATATAAACCCAAAACTAAAGATAACATAATATCTATTTCTTCATTTGTGCAAAACCCTGCTTACTAAATGTTCAAGATCACAGTGTATATTGTTATATATTGTATTTATATGGATTTTGGACAAACAGCTAGTGGCAAGAGAAAAGCTCTATAATTTAATAATATTTAAATTATATAAAACACATTTAGATCTAATAAATATATATTATGAATCGTGAACCATTTTTCTAAATACTATTATTATAATAGTTGTAATTATTATTATTTTGGTAAAGAATCTGCATAACAAAAAGTGTTTTGTTGAGTATTTTTCACATATATTCAAAGCCTGCCATCCTAATATACGTTGTTCTTGAAAATAGTTCAAAAGGCAAATATTCAGTTACTCAGCCAAAAATTAGGAAGATTGGTTGCTTTCATTCAGTAATAAACATTATGGGGCATTTTAAGACAGAGAAGCCAAGCAATTAGTGGGAGTTTCAATAACAAGATTCTACCTTAAACTTTGTCATGATGAATATTTTGATGTTACATTTGTTCCAGACAGCAGACAGTTATGCTCCAAGCTGCCTGAAGGCAGTATCACCAGAGATTAAAACTCTTATTTTTGTTGTTTATACAGTCCTGGCCAAAAGTTTTGAGAATGGCACAACTTTTGGTTTTCACAGAGTTTGGTGGCTTAGTTTTTTATCGATCACAGTCTTTTATTGATCACAGTTTCTGGCTTTTTGTTTGGCCAAATTTGCAGGTGAGTTTCCTGGCCATGGCCCAACGTTTTAATGTTTTATTTACATAGAAAAGTTAATCTTGTAAACGTATTTCTCTGAAGGGCAACCCCACACATGAATGATTCAGGATTGACATGACACAGGATTCATGGTAACGCTAGTTCCTTTTCCATTCCAGACAATATTTTTTTCAGATGTCCTAAATATTCTGAAAGGGGCTCTATCACTCTTCCTGACACCAAGCTATCCTCCAAAATGCATTCAGATGCATTCGCACTTGCCACACTGGGTTTTACCCAGTCTCATTGCTGCATCCTCTATAGGAGATGGTCTTGATGCTTGTCTGACTGTTTTGGGAGCCCTGAAGCCTTTTTCACTGCAATTGAACCACCCTCCTTAAAGTTATTGATTATTTGATAAATGGTTGATTTTACAAGCAGCAAAGCCCTTACCTGTGAAACCATGGTTAACAGAACAGAACTTAAAAACACCCCTACTCTTTGAAACCAGTCTGCTCTTCTAATCAACATAACAGAGTAATTTCAGCTCCCTTGTCCTTATTAACATTTTCTCTTTGGCTAACTAGATCATCACTAAGTGATGTTAGAAGGTTATTTTGTAGCGCTGAATTGTAGTGGCTGGAATGCTATATTTTTGTGATAAGGTAATTTTTTATGGCAGAGAATGCGTTTGGAATTAATTGCAATTCATCTGATCACTCTTCACACTTTTGCAATTTGATACAAATTGCCAACATAAAAAAAATAAATTATGCAGGAATGTGCCATTCTCAAAACTTTTGGCAACTGTAAACATACCCGAAAATCATTTTACAAACTTTATATATATTTATATTTACAAACTATATATTTACTCCTGTTTGCAAAAAATGGTAATGACTTTACATGGTTGACATGTAGAAAACATTTTTCCCAGTTTAAGCTTTAGGTTAAACATTTAAATATGTTTTTCTCAGCAGTATAAATATTTTTCTCTGTACCCACTGTACCTAACAAAGTGACCAGTGAGTATATATTATAAAGATTGTAATGCTGAGTTAAATACATAAAGATGCTTATATTCACTCTGTTAAATGAAGAAACCAGCTTGCTTACTTAACTCTCTCTAAAGATAAAACAGTGAAATTTATTGGCAGTCTTCTTCTTTCAATCATTCTTGTTAGGGGTCACCACAGCAGATCTGCTATGCATATTAGACTGTGATGTGGTTTTATCCCAATTTATTGACAGTACTGTATGTTATGACAATGATGATACAAATGAATAACACCTAGTTTCACATTCAGTGATAGCTTTGGAATCCAACCATCTTTGACTGTGTGTGCGTGTGTGTGTTAAAAAATTCTGTTATGTTCAGTCCAGAAATCTGTGTTAGCAGGTCTTCTCAAATCCTCTCAATTTCCATAGAATTTGTGAATGCATATGTGAGAGTGTGAAATTAGGCTTAACCTGCTTGGTTGATGAAATTTTAAAAGTAAGTAAAAACAGTTATCTCTTTGAGTACTGTATATTTTATACTTAAGCACTAACAGGTGACTTGAGGTCTTGTTAAGGTTTGTTTAATCTGTTATTTAATCGGTAGCAGTGAGTTAAAACAATATGTTAACTCAATATTGTATATGGTTATCTAGTAAAATAATTAACATGTGATCTACAGGTTTGCATAAATTAACATTTTATCAGTTTCAGTTCTGCTTTTCATCTCTGTGACCCTCGAGTGTCACTCATGCATGATATTAAACAGCAAGAAAAACCCAGGTGTAATGTGTCTCCTTGCTTCATTTGTATGATGTCACTTTTGGTTAAGATCACACCTCTAGTGTCAATGCGTATGTATACTCGAGTTGTTCATTCAAACTGTTGTTACATTGACTGTGCAATAAAGTGATTTACAGACAGCTGGTCAGTTAGTTCTGACAGTAATACCCTCTGGCTCTGCTGCACTCGTTTCTTTATGGTGTGGTACAATCAGATCTTTAAAATTATGAATAAAAAGATGAATAAATTGCTTTTCAACATGCTTTCAGTGCTCTTATGTGATCTGCATTTCACTTCCGTAAAGCACTGCTTTTAGGAGAAGAGAAGCAAAAGCAAATGCCTTGCTAGTCTTGGAATTTTAATGGAATATAAGAATTGTGTGCCCGTCAGACTAGAAGAAAAGTTGGCAGCTGAAACTGAAGTGATAAAGCCTGCTAACAGCTTGGGTGTCACAGTGGTGCTACAGACAGTTTTGGTTTATACGTGGTTCGAGTTGTTCCCTTTGTGGATTTTGGTACGTCCTCCCAGTATTTGCATAAGTTTGCATGAAAGTAATTTAGTTTCTACTTGTCAACATGAGGAATAGCCAGTCCAAACTACCTTGCACCAATTGTTTCTGGGACTGGCTCTGGACTGAAGATGAAAGGATACATGTTCTAGCTTATGATTCTTGATAACTAAATTGTCTTATTACTAAATAATTGTACAGAGCATCACCTAATCAGCTAAATGTTATTTGATTAGCATTCACGTTGGGTGTTGTTTTAGTACTATTGTTGTGAAACTGCATGTTCAAAATTCAGCAACCACCTGTTTTTTACCTTAGAGAAGCTTGTCTGGGAGTGTCTGGAAGTCCAAAGCAGCATAACTGACTCATCTGTGAGCATCAGGTACCTTATGTGTACAGAGTAGCCAGACAGCACTCTCCTTCAACTGTCCTCAGCTGCCACTGCAGCACTAAACGTGGCAGCTGGCCTTGTGTGTCTCAGAGGAAGCATGTGGTAGTCTTCTGTAGCTGATGGTTGAGTAATGCCAAGTTCCTGAACAAAAAAAAAAAAAAAATTTAAAAAATCATGTGTTTCGTTTAGCAAGTCACAATATAATGTGTTCTTGATATGTAAGCATGAGCAAAAACACGCCTGTACCAGAGTGTAATTGTTCACTACTGATATTGAAATTCTGCCGTGATGACCATATTGAAAACAAGTAAACAAAAATACATTTAAACAAGCAACTTGGACAAGACATAAATCTTTTTTACATCACTAGTTTGGCTAAAGAAGAGTCTTTGGAATTTCTGAATTAGAAAAGTTAAAGCAGATAATATTTTGATTAAGGGAGATTAGATTTAATTTAAAAAATATATTTCAGTTGTTCAAAATTCAATTACTAAATGAATGAGCATCTCCCACATCTCTTTATAGCTACCAATAACATTCCACATATTTGCCCAAATACAAAAATAAGGCACATATCAGTCAAGTGCCAATTGAATAGTTGACAGTGAAATATCAATGAAACTGATTTGATACAGCAATTTATATGAAACACAAAGTATCTTCAGGATTCAAGAGGTCTATCTCTGCCTATTGACTTTCAGTGTTTAAATGTACAGGGTAAGTCAAAAACCACAGGACATCCTTTTATTTCAGAAACAAAGCGAAAAATGACATATCTGAATACCCATGTCCTTGTTCTCGTCGACGCCTGCCATTACAGAGCAATTCTTAAACGCTGCTTTTATAGAGCCTGCTGGCTAACGACGTGTTAACGAACACCTGGGGTCTCCACTATATAAGTATTAACCCTGGCTTTGTTCGTTGCCACGTCGTCTTCGTTTGCCTGCTCGCTGTTCGGCACGACACTTACACTGTTGCTCAGCTATATAGACTGTAACATCCCAGGGCTGATAGTGATGACAGATGTGTACGGGGGAAACCCCGGAGGTAATCTAGCTTTTAGGGACAGAATCAGAGTTGCCCTCCTCCGCCTGTCTTCGGCTAGATAGCCAAGTCTACAGTGAAGTGCGAAAGTTTGGGCAGCCTTGTTAATTTTTCTGATTTACCAAAGCATTCAGTTAAATATATGATACATGGGACAAACACGGTGATATTTGAGAAGTAAAATTAAGTTTATATGATTTACAGAAAGTGTGAAAGAAATACTGTAGCATGGTTTCCTTCCACAGTCCAAAAACATGCGTGTTAGGTTAATTGGTGTCTCTAAATTGTCATTGACTTGTGTATGCAAACACCCCAGCCGTGTAACTGAAAACAGCTGCACGCCGGTCCCAAGTCCGGATATATGGGGAGGGGTGGAGAGAGCAATGGCAAACTACTGCCGAAATACTTCATGGATCACATCAATGAAAGACAGAAATGTGTGGAGATCGATGATCCATCAAGTGACCGAGAGTCGGCCCTGACTGTACGGTTAATCCAATCATATATATAAATATATATTCATGGGCTGCATGAATTGTTTAGAGTGTTTATCACTTCAGAAATGTCAACCATAGCAAAAGTAATGTCATGTCTAAAAGTCAAATAAAAATTCATGAAGGAAAATGAATATGTTGTGGAACAATGAAATCACAGTAGAATGATTGTTAACATGATGACCATGTTGTTAGCATGCCTACAATCCCTTTATTATTGCTTATTTTGTGACAGTGTTGTAGAATACATATTAATGGCTAGCAACAGGCAGAGAAATAACATTAAGGTCGATTCAGACACACTGACACAGCAAAGTAAACGTTGCTTGGAATATGGTACAGTATACTGTATGATGTATAATCCAAAAATCAAATGCATGTGTCAAAATTGTTGAGTTCTACTGTGTTGAAGACTGTAAAATATGTGGTATGATACATAGATAAAAGTTTGAAGACATTCAGAAATGATGTGTCGTGTATTAACAGTTTATCCTCAGGCTAGGTGCTGATGTTAAACAATAAGACCTGAATCACTGTTGGCATTCCAGTTCTAACCCAATATGCCTGTTGAAGTTCTCTGGAAAATATGATGCCTTTAAGGCAGCGTATGTAGTTATAAGATCTCAGCGTACTTTTTTCCATTAATGCTGCCATCCCAGAAGTGTAATTGACCATAGTACTGACATATTAAGATGACCAGGCAAACGAAAGTGACAACATATCTGTGGTTAATATGCATTTTCCATACCACCTTTTTCTGATTTTGGGTTGTGCGATGGATGATACCAGAGCAATGTTTTTTTTTCAATTTAAAGTTTCACTATGTAGATGTATTGTTATTGAATATGTTCTGGAAATTTGTAAAATAAGATGTATATCTTAATTAGCCTATCGGTATCCATTTATTCTAATTCATTAACTATTTTATTTAAATAGATATAGTCAATAAGAAGTGGGTGCAATCTTTATCATAAAGTAAAATATTCCTTTAGTAAATGATGTAAGTGATGTTTATTTCTTCATGTATCTTGAGCGCTTCTTAACTGAAATAAATACATGTGGTTTGTCTCTATGCTTTAGTGGCAATCCCATCTGCCACAGGCTGTCAGTATGCACACTCTGAACAGAAGTGAATATTTCACCTGAGTAGACTCGAAGAGAAGAAGGTCATTTGTACTGGCAGTGAAGCAAGAGATAACACATGCAATTATATGGTAGACTAATTACAATTACATGGCAGACTGATGGCTGTATTTTACCCAACTAGTTTATGAGTTACATGTTTCAGTCAGGACACAGTTTGCTGTGGCTTCTCTGCATAAAGGAATTACTGCCTGGTTTATCTTTCTAAAAATGCTTTTGATGGCTTTGGGTAGCTGATTAGGCTCTTCTCTTCACCAGCATCCCAGTGTTGAATCTAAATTTATTCCAAATTGATGTTGTGGACCGAAATGTTTATTTGCAGTTATTGTGGTCATAGAAGATACTGACAGTAAAGATCGACATTTTTCCCTTCTGTATATATGTAATACTGGATACTTTTCCTCATTAAATGAATGTATAAAATAATACTGTATAAAATAAAATATTGCACACTTAATAGTATATTTTAATAGTGTTCCAGTCTCATTTGTTTCATTTAGGATCTCTTGGTCTACTGATCTACTTGTCTGATTAATGTGATGTCACATTCAAATCAGATATATGCAAAAATCGGAACTTTGTACTCAGTGAATCACTTTATAATAATAATGAAAGGGATATTGTTACCCTGGAGTTAAGCACCCTTATTTTTGGTGTAAAAATAATCACACACACACATAAATAT
>JAUZST010000740.1:23961-39626 GCA_034779995.1 Parotocinclus haroldoi
TTTATTTTTTTTTTTTTTTTTATGTAATTAAAGTAAAAATATTTTTAAAAAGTACATTTTCATTATAATGAAATATCCCCTAATTTTTGTGAGCAATTATTACTTTTGCAGGAAAGCAACCAAGATAAAGAACATAGCTTAGCAATTGTACCATTTATTATATAGGCATTTAGCAGACACTCTTATCCAGAGAGAATTTAAATTGAACTATCAACTTGAACCTTGGACCTTCTGGTACATAGTCCAGTATCTTATGCACTGGGCCACCAGTGTCCCAGGCTATAGATCTACACCTTGAACTCTTTCATGGTCATTTTTCTAATTTCTGACCATTGTTTGCAGTTCTGTAGAGTGTGCTATCCTTCTAAAAGAACCAGTGCCATTAGGGTATACTGTTGCCATGAAAAGGTGTACTTGGTCTGCAAAAAATGTTTATATAGGTTGTACATGTCAAAGGAACATCCACATGAATGCCAGGGCATAGGGTTTATGAGCAGAACATTCTGGTTTTAATGTTATTGCTCATGGGTGATTTTTTTTTTTTTTACATATACCGGTAGTTATACTGTAAACAAGATATTTCCTTAGCTTACTTATTTTGTACAAATAAAGTAGTATGTTAATGCATTCATTAATTTTAAATCTGTCTTGGAAACTGTTCACTATTTACAGTTCTTCCCCTTCTGGAGCTTTGGGAAATATTCCCAGAGCTTAACAAAGAAGAAAGGCTGTGAAGAATTCATTAGGTTTGACTACAAAATGAGCAGTTAAGCAATGCAAAAGGAAGAGAGTGAGAAAGAGGGGGACTTGCATCTCATACTTACAACTCCTTCTGGAACACAGATGGCCTGGACACAGCCGCCTGGTTGGATGATTGCGTCCCTGATGAACTCAATCTGTGTGTGCTGGAGCGTCTCGGTAACCTCCACAAGCTATACATGCAAATGAAGGCTGCCTTGTTAGTCAACAAACTGCATGCCAAGATGTCTGAACATGTCTCAGTCAGGAGCGAATGGCATTTGCATTTTAAACAGGTAAGACCACATATTAAAATAATAAACCACAATTAAAGATAGAACAGAATGAAATCGATAACGCTATCCCAAATAGCATGACTCTGTGTCTAAGCCATATCCAGTCACAAATGTCGCTTACCTTCATTCCAAATCTAGTGTCGGGTTTGTCCACGCCGTAATCTCTCATGGCCTCCTCATATGTCATGCAAGGGAAGGGGACACTGAGGGTGCCTTTGTCTTCAGGCCAGGCGTGTTGCAGCAAACCTTCAATCAGAGTCCTAATTCCGACCTGCTCCACGAACGACAACTCAATGTCAACCTGCACATAAAAACATGGAAAGGAAATATACCAATGCCAAGAAGACAGCAGGCTGCTGAACAAAATTGTTTTCAGATATACGGGTTTATGCTTTATCAGAAGTGCTTTAGTGAGTCGCCTGAAAGAAATATAAATCACTGTGTTTACATGCAATCAATAACCCCATAACTGCAGAATATCAGATTTTGTCAGTAATCTGATCATTACTTGTAGTTAGGTAATACGATTAAGGAAAACCCACAATTCTACATGGCTATATTCTACAATACTCTTACAGAAGACTGTGACATACTTCAATCTTAGTATTATTTTAATATTTATATTATTATTATATAATTGTATTATTATAAGTCCAAAACAATGCACTACAATGTCAGAGACCACTCAATCAGTTCAATAATAATAAGAAGAATTATGTATATTATGGTTTAATTTTAGAGCTTTAACAAAACCACTTTGCAGGGATTTTGGGAAAGAGTGAGAGAGAGAGAGAGAGAGAGAGAGAGAGAGAGAGAAAGACAATTGCTTGCATGTGCAGACCATGAAAAATGATTTCAATCAGAGTGAGGTTATACCTGCGATATCCATAATCTGATCATTCTTAATACATTAAATCTCCAATCTGAGAAATGAGATATATGCTATATGATATAAAGAGTATGCTATTTACAAGACATGAATAAGCACAAAACTGCACAATTCATGATTACACCACTGTTAATTACATGTACAGTTTGACAATTCGCATTGTAGGATTTTTAAATAATTTATTTGTAAATTAAAAAAAGTATTTGGTCAACAACAAAAGTTCAACTCAATATTTTGTGACATAACCTTTGTTGGCAATGGCAGAGGTCAAAAGAGGTTTTCTGTAAGTCTTTACCAGGTTTGCACACACTGTAGCTGGTATTTTAGCCACATTCCTCCATGCAGATCCCTTCTAGAGCAGTGATGTTTTGAGGCTTTCAATACAGCCTTTCAACTCCCACCACAAATTTTCTATGGTGCTGAGGTCTGGAGACTGGCTAGGTCACTCCAGAAATTTGAAATGCTTTTTACGGAGACACTCCTTCGTTGCCCGAGCAGTGTGTTTGGGATAATTGCCTTCTTTAATGCTCTCACAGATGGAAGGAGGTTTTGTCTTAAAATCTCATGATACGTGGCCCTGTTCATTCTTCCCTTAACACGGATCAGTCGTCCCCTTTGCATAAAAACAGCCCCAAAGCATGACATTTCCACCCCCATGCTTCACAGTATGTATAGTGTTCTTGGGATACTAACCCAGCTTTTTTCTTTTCTTACAAACATAACAAGCTGAGTTTTTACCAAAATGTTCTATTTTGGTTTCATGTGACCACATGATCACCCACGATCATCCACTGGATCATCCATATGCTCTCTTAAGCAGAGGGACATGCCTGGCACTGCAGGACTTGAGTCCCTCTCATCATACTTTGTTACTACTTTGTTACTGTGTTACTGTCTTTGTTACTTTGTTACCCATGTAGTTCTGGGATTTTTGCTCCCACAGTTGATTTATTCACACAATTTGCTTGCCTATTGTAGATTCACTCTTTCCAGCCTGGTGCAGGCCTACAGTTTTCTTCCTGGTGTCCTTCAATAGCTCTTTGGTCTTGGCCATGGTTGAGTTTGGAATACAGGTAACGAGTGGAGGACGGAGGAGCGTCTTAAAGAAAAAGTTACAGGTTTGTGACATCCATAAATCTTGCTTGTTTGTGGGTGATCAAATATTTTACCTTTGACCAAATAATTTACCTTTTTCCGCCATAATTTACAAATAAATTCCTCCAATGTGATTTCCTGGATTTTTTTCGCAATTTTGTCTCTTATAGTTGAAGTGTACCTATGATAAAAATTACAGACCCCTCTTATCTTTCTGAGTAGGAACAATCAATGGCTGAATAAATACTTGCCCTCTGCACTGTAAAAAGGAGTGGGTGGTAAATTAGCAGAGGTCACACAAGACCTAACTCAGAGGTACGACCTAGATTGGGCCCCAGTCCATTGCAGGACTGTTCCATACAAGTCACTGAGCCACTGGACATGCAGGTGGTAAACTACATATAGTAAAAGGTGAAGGATTACGGTTACCCCAAGATTTAAATAAAATAGTAACAAAAAACGAAACAAGGGTGGTGTAGATAACAACTATTTAGATAATGTGACTAATTACTGTTAAAACTAGTGATAGAATAGTAGTAGTTTTAAATAAAATATTCGAATTGAATAATGCCTTATATTCAACAGATGCACTACCATCCTTGTCCATAAAATTGATAAGGCTCACCACATTACGGAAAAATAACATTGTATTAAGCAGCCGGGTTATGCCTGTGTGTGTGTAAAAACATTTGGATCAACAGCCACAAAGGAATTGATCTGGGCAACAGCCATAATGAAATGGCAACTGTCGAAACCCATCATCAGTTCTAATTATAAGCATTAATAGCTGGATAGGATCCAACTGTTCGCATTACGTTAGACGACACTCTGAGAGCTGGCTCAGACAGAACAAAAAACAGTGTGATAATGCAGAAGTCAAGTTGTGGAAAAAATTCTTCAATATCTTTAAAAGTGGATCAGTTCCCAAGCCAACCAATGACACCGATTCACAAGCACTATTCGGAGTAAACCTGAATCCTATTAGCACAGCTGAGAGTGTGTGTAGGAGGCAGAGAAAGAGATGAACACTACCAGCATTCATGCCAACCAGTTCCAACTCAATTCTCACATGCAGAATAGCCTTTTCGTCTCCTTCTTTGTGTCATTACCTGTGTGAATTCAGGCTGCCTATCAGGCTTGGAGCCCTCGTCTCTATAACAGCGTGCCAGCTGAAAGTACCTGGGAACACAATGGATAGAAAAAAATGTTTGCTTTAATTTATAGTAATGTTAATCTGTAAAAAGTATTTAATATCAAATCTAGATGTTTGTTATAAAGTGTGAGTAAAGGTCATTTGTACAAATATTACAAAAACTGGAATCAGCAGACATTAATGAACCATAATATTAAGAAGTGGGCGGCACAGTGGCACAGCAGTCTTGGTTCAAGTCCAACCTTGGACTTTGCATATTCTACCCATGTTCGTGTTTATTTACTCGGGGTGCTCTGGTTTCTTCCCACAGTCCAAAGACGTAAATTTTAAGTTCCTTTCCACTGTCACGTCAGGCTTGCCCAACTAGGGCTTTGAGCCACTATAATGGCAAACCTGCTGTGTTATTAAACCTAAGTGTTATTAAAATATATTATATATATATATATATATATATATAATTCATTTTTAAAAATGTATCACTACAGGTATGGACCATTTAACAACCATTCAATCAATGACAGTTTTACCAGTCTTTATCAGTCTTAATAATTATAATAGGAAATAAAATCAAGTAACAAGCGGTAAATGGTTCGTAGTGAAAGTAAATGTTTTCGAAATTGCGTCTCTGATCACATAAAGGCCGCTGTTAATGCAGATGGCACCTGTGTAATGTTATCTGGAGGGTTTCTGTAGAAAGGACAAATGGGAGATATTTGACTGAAAGTACAACAGTAAGGTGCCCATTCTATTGTAAGATGTAACTATAGAAACTGGCTCAGGTTCACTTTTTGCGTCTCTGTTTTATCTATTAATGCATTTTTGGCTTCCATCATAAAAAAAATAAGCTGCGCAATCACTCAGCATTTATATATAATTTACAAACAGTTTCCTTGTGAAAATACACTTAACATTAATATTACAGTAGCAAACAAAGACTATGTTTTTCAAAATTTAATGTGGTCATTACACGGCCATAACTTTATTCATCAAGTAACTGCACATTCCATGGCAGAGCAGCTGGATCTTACCACTAAGACATTGGAGGTGCACTTTCATCTTATTGAACGGTTATTGATATGATAAACAATGAGAACCATCTTCTCACGGTTACTTCCAGCAGGATAACACACCATGTCACAGAGCTCAAATCTTCTCAAACTGGTCTCATCCCATAGAGCACCTTTGAGCTGTAGTGAAACAGGAGATTGCTGCAAAGGACTCATATTATCATTTGAATATGGACCAGAATCTCTGATGAATGTTTCCAGCACCTTATTGAATCTATGTCATACAAAATGAATGTAGTTCTAAAGGCAAATGGGACCCAGATCAGTAGTTCCTAATGAGGTGGCCGATGAGTGTGTATTGACAATTGTATGCCTTTTATGATATGTTATGAAAGCAAAACAGTCCATGCTAATTCACACAAGCCTTTTGGACCCTACTGTGGTTCAACATTCACAACCAAAACAAAGTAATCCTACCTATCTATACCTGCCACCATTAGAAGCTGCTTGAACTGCTGTGGGCTTTGTGGGAGAGAGTAGAACTTTCCCGGTTCTCCAGATGGAACCACAAACTCTTTTGCACCCTGACAAGAAAGCATGGCACACAGTTAGTCAGAGTAGCATTCACATCTGTTATAGAGGGGTCCAAAAGTCTGATGTCACTAGCGAAATTGCTTGTTTTGGATCTGTGTGGATAAGGACTGCAGCAGGATAATGATCCAAAACACACTGTAGAGCTTTGTAACAACTGCATGAAGAGCAAAAAGGATCAAGGAGTGCTTTCCCCACAGTCACCTGACCTTAACCTCATCATGAGGATTCTTGATACTCCGTAAATATAGTGATCATTATATCTTTACCAAATTATTGATTTCTTTTACCTTTTTACTTGCATTGTCATGTTGATAATATGACATTTAAGGAATGCAAAAGCGAAGCATTTGCACTACTGATCTCAGACTTTTGGTCCCCACTACACATATACTCGTTATTATTATTATTATTATTATTACTATTACTATTATTTAATTCCATATACACCATATATATAAAAAGTGGTCAAATCATTTTTGTAAAAAGCAGCTTTGCCACCCAATCATTTGCTTTTTCAGTTTTCTTGGACTGTATTTTTTTATTTGTCTATCAACAGCAAAATAATCAGGTAGAACGGATGTGACGAAGCACTGTTACACAATGCATCGTGACGCAAAAATGTCACAATGTGCATTGTCGAGATATACAATATTCATATATGTCCTGTTTTTTAGACCTTCTGATGCAACTGCATTTTCTAAACACCAGAGAGTCATGCCCCCATACACACACGTCCCATTCTGCAATTAGAAACTTAAGGCAAAGATGACATTAAGACTGTGGATGTTTAAAAGCTTAAACAGCATGTTTCTCTACTTTACTTTTCAACTTAAGACTTACTTTTCAAATAACTTCTTTGAAGCAGACAGAACATTATTTTTGTTAAAATGTTTATAGAGGAAGAGTACAGGTTCTTTTTAAATATTGAAATTACAAATAAAAAATTAATGTGCAGGAAGTCTCAGTTACTTAGTATGTGGTGAGCTACAATAGAATATTTTATTTACAATTTTTAATCTCCGCTTCTAGTAATTTATTTTCATGTCAGGGAACTACAGGTATTGGTTTACAAACTTGCAAGAGATATGTGCATTATTTGGCATTATCATAAGCATCATAAGTAATCATAAAGAAGAAAAATCATAAGAAAAGTGAATTTTGAACTTGAGAATCAAATCATGAGTATAACATATCATTATACTCATTACAATCAGGTAGCATAATATACACACATTTGCTTTTCGTTAGTTATATAGATTTAAAACTACTTAACTATATTACAAATCTGATGAGCCACATTGTGAAATCTAAGAACCAGAGCCTAAGCACCGCAGCCCGAAACAATGGTGCAATAAAACTGAAAATGTAATTTATCCCACACCGAAGTGTCAATCATGGCTATTTCCTAATACAGACTGTCGTTCAAACTAATACTACCTCTATATATTGACTGTATTGACCAGTCCCAGCTTTGAAGTTCTGATTTAATCCATTAATTTCTTCCTTGAAAATGCATGATTTTAAGATAAAGAAGAAGAGCACCTACCCCAGGCGTCCTTTTAAACAGTGTTGGCGTCTCCACATCCACAAATCCTGAATAAAATTATAGTGCCATTACATACTTAACAACATGGCCAAGCAAGCGATCTAGCTAACTCTAGACCCATTATAGTCTTACCATGTAAATTGCAAAGGTACTCTCTCATTTTCATCACAAGGCTTGATCGCAATCTCAGATTATACTGCATTCGAGATGAGCGAAGATCAAGGTACCTATACTGCATCCGGAGAGCTTCAGACTTCTGCCAGAACAAAATGGATGTATTCAGATTTTGTCAACTACAATGCAGCTATCAAGTATTAGAAACAGAAAGTTGAAGTTAACAGAATGTATGCAGAAAATAACACAAAGTTGTGTTAGCAACTTGTGCACTGAGCATTTCTGTATTTTTCCTTTTTCTTGCAACGGGATTCTGTCAATTCTATAATCATCATATTTTTCTTTACAAGTAATGGGTTTTAAGGAAGTTATTAAAGGAGTAGGGAGATATTCAGCTATTGCTGTCCTGTGTTAATTCCACTTGACTATCTCGGACTTAAGAACGGGTTAAAGCCGCACAGTGCACAGCATGCCTGGCTTTAACTTCCCTCTTAATGTCGGTCAGTTGAGCCATCATCATCTAGCAAAAATATGAGTCAAGCTTGATTAAGTCAAGTGCAGTCACTCTCTATGTGTACTCTAACGAGTACAAGGGTTTGGACAGAGATGTTGTTCCCCTAATATGGACATTGCAGTAGCAGAAAAAGGAGATATGACTACAGCAATGTCCATTAAATATCCATTTCGGTCAATGACCTGTTTCACAGAACATATTGCGTTCATTAAACAGCGCCTGTCTGTTAAATATATATATATATATATATATAAATATAAAACCATTGCTATCAGTATCACTGGCCATTTCAGCGACACACAAGTTTACACCCATACACCTTACAAGGTTACATTTGGACTGGTCATGTATGTACACTCAAGTCAATGCCAATTTAGAGTAATCAATTAACCAAAACTGTGAGAGGAAAGTACCCAGAGTACACCTACGCAGACATCGGGAGGACATGTAGAGTCCACGCAGAAAGGTCCCAGGCTGCTCCAACATGCAATTGAACCCGAGACCTTCTTGCTGTGAGGTGACAGTGCCAAGACACTGAGCCACCATTGTCCGAAATGTACAATGTCAATTTCCTCTTAAATGTACTTCAGCAAAATACCTAGTGTAGTAGACCAGATGAGGAGAAGGACACCTCCAGAATATAATAAAATACGAAATTCAATGTGGAACTTGCTTTCTCGTAATACTTGGCTTACCTTCACAAAGTCCTTAATCTCAAAAGGCAGTTTGCGACAGGTGTTCAGCACTTCCACACTTTCAGCGCACACTTCAATTTCCCCAGTGGACATGTTCTAAAATTCATACAAGCACACCAAATACTGTGGGTTTTCTTATACAAAAGCATTTCGAAGAATATCTTGCTGTACCCAGATACCGCACATTGGAATATTCATTTAATTTGACTTCAGATTAGTAACATCTCATTACACAGTAAGTGTGCATTCTGCTGGAAAGATGATTTCCTAGACAGCTTGAACTTTCAAAACAAGTTTTATCTGAGTTTCGCTGGGGCAGTCACGCCTCACTGATCTTTTTGTTGTGCTCATTAGATTTGTATTTCTGCAACTATTCAAAATCGTTTACGCTGGTGCGGGTTTAAAGCAAAGGTTAAGTGGAAGAGAACAGCTGAGTATTTTTATATTTGTCTTCATTTATATAAGTAATTGGAAATAGCAGAAGAAGATCCAGCAACTATTGCCTGGACTGTTAAATAAGTAGCCTGTAGGCCAGATATGGTCCTTGAATACATTTTACTGACCCATATTATGGCTTAATGTTTGTTTGTTTATTTGGCTTCTTCAACATCACTATCAGCATCGGTGGCCATCTTAGCGACACAAGTTTATTTCAAGACTATATGTATATATACATACATACACACACAAGTCAATGCCAATTTAGAGTATTCAATTAACCTAACACGCATGTCTTTGGACTATGGGAGGAAACTGGAGTACCCGGAGTAAACCCCACAGAAACTTGGAGGACATGCAGACTCCAAACAGAAAGGACTCAGGCCACTCCACCCAGGGTATTGAACCTGGGACCTTCTCGCTGCGACACAGGGGTGCTAACTACTACTGTAATAGGGGAACTACATAAGGTTACTCAAACTAATGTGCTCATGCCCAGGAAGCTAAATCTTACTTTGTAAACCGTTTTAGCCTGTATATGACTGCATAATAAGCGCTCATACACAAAACCTATATAACACCATCAACCCCTTATTGTCTTTGTAATAGCCACTTTGTCTTACATTTCTTTTATATACTTTCTAGCTTTATTTAGACATTTTACCTTACAATATTAGAGAAATTAACAGTTCTCTGACATTATACTTAGTAGAGCCATACAGTGATCAATCTGTTTTTCTCCAACCCTACACTGGGAAAAAATTTCAATTATTTCTTGAAACGTTTTAGCTCAGTCCAACCTTGTGGTGAGCAAATTATTCTCTTCGGCTCCATGAACAGATTTCTTGTCTCAGATGTAGCTTTCATAGAAATTCAATTATCTATCCTTAGTCCCATGCATTATTATATGATGATGGATTTAGGGTCGCTGACATGCTGGATGGTGAACTACCTGGCCATCTTCAGCTGTCTAACAAAATGCAGTAGAATTTCCACAAGAATGTGGGGGTACTTGGCAGCATTCATCTTCCTAAACAATTACCCAGTCCCCCAAGAGGGGATTTCTAATCTCCATTCAATTTTCTATGTGTTTGCTCTCTGAGTACTTGCTAAGTTTGTATGCTCAGGTGAGCCTAGGTTTTGGTTTAGTTCTGTAAGAATTATGCCTACACTACACTATACAGACTTTGTCTCCCTTGTTGAAAACTCTGCTCACGCATTCCAACTCCTTCCTGTCTCCTACCCCCTGCTCTACAGGGCCAACTTTGGGCTTTTCTGACCTGCACCCACGCTGACCCCGCAGAACACCTGTCAGCTCGCTGACTGTCATAGTCTCTCTGTATTCTCTTTCTCATAATGGAGTATTCAAAGCAGGGGAAAACTTTATTATTTTTTAGAACAAGGCCCCAATATAACAAAATGTGAGAAAAAGAATGTATATACCACACACGTTTCATGATACAGACCTTATTTTGTTGGCCCTCTGGACGAAGCTGGACTCTTCCTTTCACCTTGATCACTGATTCAAACGATAAATCAGAAAACTGATTCTTCACTTTCACCATGGCCTAAGGACAAGAACAAAAGAAAGTGCTCAGCCTTTGCAACCAAATCCAACTGAAAATAGCTAACAAATGTGTTTGTTTCGATTCTAAGAGCTTAGCACTCGTACCTCATGCTGTGGGATAAGAATTTGCACCAAGCCACTGAAGTCCCTCAAGATCACAAACAGGTCATTTCTAGAATAAAAAAAAAAACAGAACATGAAAACACTAAACAAATCTTCATGCACGTTCATTCATTAATAAATAAGCAAATCAGACCTCAAATACTGAACCCAACCGCATAATGTCACTTCCTGTCCTACGTGACTTGAGCACAGCTCTCCACATGTGTGACTTCTTATGGACAAACTGCTCCGACCTACAAGAAAACCAACTGATACCATCATTATGATTTTTTTTATCCCAAAAACCTAACCACTGTATACAACTATTGAAAACGACTTTCAAAGCAATACAGATCTAGGAAGAAAGAAAACAATTTTAGATACAGCCTGAATTGTTAACCACATGTTGGTAATTTATATCATTGCTGGACACTAAAGCCTTGTAAAAAAATCTTCAAACATCCCCATGTTTTGTACATTTCTGTTATGTATTTTAGTAAATGTATTTATGTATTTAATAAATAGTAAGGATATGTAAGTCGAGTTCTGTTTATTATGCATATATAAACACAAGATGGTACAAACACGCATCATTATTTCCATCTAATACACATAAAAAGTAATAATTAGTTTAAAATGGTATTCTTCACAAAAACAAAATGCATGTTTTCACTGCATTATTTCTATATAGTGAAGCCACAATTTAACGTTTTATTTACACATTTAATCCTCTTTTTTATTGCAGAAGACTAAAGGTTTTTGGTATAAAATATGCTCTATATGCTATTTATTAGTGGTCTTTTGATCGATCGGCCACTGATCATTATCGGCGTATGCCGATCAATGTCGTTCATTGAAGTATGAAATATAAAAAAATATTTTTAAATTGAAAATATTTTTATTGAACAATATTTTCAAATAATTCTTAATGTTGGCAAAATGGGCTTTTAATGAAATGAATGGAGGCGATTTTTTTTGGTGTGACGTCATGCGTCACATTACATTGGTAAGATGGCGGGCGCAGTGCGTCCGAGGTTCTGCGTATACTGCATATAAAGAGCGTACTGCTTTAACGGTCGAGCAGTACTAAATTGAATCTAGTGCGAATCTAGTATGCGATTTCAGACGCAGCCAGGGTCTATGGGAGTGATGTAAAATTTGCATCCTGCAACACATGCAACGAAAAAATATCTCGTGGGGGAAGCACAAATGATTGAGCACAACTTATATAATACGTAACTTGAGTATGGTGAGATTTTGAGGATCACTGCAGAGAATAAAAAGAAAGCACCAAGAGCAGGAACGAGTCAGACAGCAATTAACACAGCCCACACTTGCCAACATTCGCCTGTATGAGTGTGACAGTCATAAGGCTAAGCAAATAGATTGAAAAATAATTGGATTCATCTAGTTAGATGACCAGCCTTTTTCAGTGGTGGAAGAATAGTTGTGCCTGCAAGTATTTTTTTTTTTGGACTTTGAAATCTAAAGGACTTTGTTTTGAAGCAACCACTTTGGTAAGATTAGGATATGATTTCCCACCGTGCAGTAACAGACAGCTGACATACTGACAGAGGATTTGCCCAGGTGCAGAAGTGACCATCTGGTGGATTCTCATTGTTGAAGGTATACATGGAAATTCTGCTGGCATTCCTCTCACAGATTGATCTTCATCACATAAAAGTCTCACCTCTGACTGGCACTCAGTGCTTTATACAGAGCTATCAGTTCCTTGGCTGACAAACCTGCCCTCGTCTTTAGCGTGACACTCACCCCACCCAGAGCACCCTTTCCATGGCTGGCCTAAAATAACGTGAACACCATTTTGATAGTCTCTGTTCTTCATGTATACACTATGTACAGGGGCCATCAATGAAACAATGGATGATGGACACATCTGGACACCTGTCTCATGTTTCCATTAGGACTGTATTCAAGTGTTGTCATATGGCAGGTATGCCATAATTATTGGATATAGTGCAAGGGGTTCCACCTTCCCAACATGCAATTTGCAGGCTAGCTGCTGATGGGATGCATCAAAATGCACCTTGTACAGAATCCGGTTAATGGGACCACCGGTTAATGGGACTGGACGCTTATTCGGACCAAATCCTAAAGTACCGAAACAAATCCTATTATATACATCTAATGTTATTCACTTATTTGGACCAAAATTCCGTTTAATCGGACCAAAGAGCCATAAGTCGAAAACTTAGAGCGGATGCAAAGCGGGTCATATATATGAGTCAAAGATATGGGATGATTTTTGAGATATCTGGGAGAATTTATGCTTTTATCAAAAGTCAGGAAATCCGAAAAATTGTGTTGACAAGAGCAAAACCAGCAGGAGGTGAACACGCCCACCACTTTCTTGATTTTGCTGTCGTGACTGTGTGCAAGTGCAGTCCATCAAGAGAACGTGTCAGATCACACTGTTCATTGTTCAAACGTTGACTGGAATTTAGTGAGAACTTGTTTTTTACAGTATTATGCTTCGCATGCTAAGTATCTATACATTGTGTACATTGTGTATACATAGATCGTTTCGAAAAACTTGGTTGCAAATTTATTTTTCAATGAACAAAGTTCATAAGCAACAGTAGTTCTCGTTTGTACGTTCGCTATACGTGTATATCAACATAATAAAGGTTTAATAAACATTAAATATATTACATAAATTTTAGCACTTGTAACATAGGGCATGTTCGTTTAATCAGACCAGCCGGTTATTAAGACCAAAACGATCCAGATGTGGTCTGATTAACCGGATTCGACTGTATTTCAGTAACATATGAAAATGAATTAAGCATTCAGTGATAGGGAGGTTTTGCTACCTTATGTTAAATTAATGGTAATTGGTCTTCTGTAGTGAGACGCCAAAAGTTTCCACTAACTATTTTTGTAAACATTCAGATTCTGTCTGGTGAAGCCCAGATTCTTACACATACAAATGCCCAATCCAGCAAGGATGAAAGGCAAAGAAAAGACAGTAAGCTCAGCTAGACGCCTGAAATGCAGGTTCTTTATAGAATCCTTATATATATATATACACATTTTTTTGCATTTTCTGCTTCTTACTGCATTTATTCCTTTCACATTACCTTGTGAAAAATATGATATAACCCCTGACCTCAGTCTGACGGCAATCTCATTATGTTTCTTTCTTTTGTTTATGCAGACATTTTCATTGCTCAGATTTATCCATTTCCTCATTTGAAATCTCCCCTCCCCAACAATTTTCTGCAGCCTGTGCTTTTGTTTAAACGTTTTGCTGGTGAATACATCTGCATCTGCCAAACTCTTGTTTACTTGAATCCTTCTTCAGCTACTGCTATCTGGATCACAAGCCTTTTTCCATCTTTGGAGCTGCTTTCTATTTCTTTAACTTCATGTTTATTTCCTTTGTTTTTATTTTGCTCTGGCAGCCCTCTCCACCTTTCTACCAGGTACATATAGCCTAAAAAAACATACAAAATAGTCACTAACCCATTGCACCTACAGCTAATACTCTGCTCACAAAAATTAGGGGATATTTTATAGAGTATGTTTCATTTTGATATTTCAGTCCCCTAATATTTGTGAGCAGTATACATATGCTTATATGCCATTAGCCATTACCTGTAACTATCATACCTTAATGATACAAGAGAGTAAAGTAAATACAAATTAATAATACATTAAGAGTTGCACCATGCACCCTAACAAGGTTACTAGGGCCTTCTGAAGAGAAACAGGCCCATAACATTACTGATCATACTTCACAGTAGGCATAAGGTGCTTTTCTACAAACATTTTTTGTATTATGCCAAACCCACTTAGTGTTTGTTGCCAAAATACTCTATCTGGGTCTCATCTGACCAAAGCACACTATCCCCGTTGAAGTCCAACTACCACTCCAGACATTTATATTTATGAGTGAGAAAAGGCATGCCTCCCAAACATGCTGGCATGTAAATGGTGCCTTATGGAGACTTCTGGATGCCCCCTACCCAACCCCCATCCCCACCTCCAGTTTGATTCGATTCTCTAACAGTGAGCTCCAAACTGTGCATGGTGGCAATGGTGCATGGTCTTCTTTTCTACTGTTCCAGTTGTTTTTAACCTCTTGATGCTTCTTCAGACTGCAAATACTGGCATGTGTGGGACTGGCTACTATCTTGTAGCCATTGCCTGACTTATAATGGTTGACACACATTTGCCTTACGTTGTGTTCTCTTGTCTCTCCCATGTTGAAGAGTAGATAAGAGAAATAGGTCTCTGTGTCAGGTCATATTCATACCCCAGGGAAACAGGAAGTGATGAATTACTAATTAGAGGTTACTAGAGTTATAACTACAGTAAAATGACAGAAATGCTTCAGTTACATTTCAGATATGCATTAAGGAAGCATTTTCTGATACAGCATTAATCACTAGCTATCGGATATATAGTGTATTACATATAGTATATACTCACAAACCACTTTAAGTACACCTCTTTGTTTCTACACCCATTGTCTATTTTATCAGTTCCACTTATCCTACAGAAGCATTTTGTAGTCCTACAATTACAGACTACAGGCCATCTATTTTGTTACATACTTTGTTAGTGCCATTTACTCTGTTCTCTAACGGAAAGGACCCCCACAGATCATTTACTATTTGGATGGTAGATTAATCTCAGCACTGCAGTGCTGTTGTGTTAATGTGCGTCAAGTGACACATCAACTGGCTAGTAATTTTTGGTTGTGGACTATTGCTAGGAGTGACACTGGGGTGTTTAAATCTATAGCCGAACACACACTAACACACCACCACCACATCAGTGTCAGTGAAATTTATTTGTAGAACACATTCTAAAACTACAAAGTGCTTCTATAGGGTAAATGCAATTGCAAAAATGACCAGTGGATGTAGAAACAAGTAGGTGTACCTAATA
>JAUZST010000740.1:39726-122063 GCA_034779995.1 Parotocinclus haroldoi
TTCCACCTACAAAGAATGGAGAGCTCTGTAATTTTTTCTCATAGGTGCACTGCAACAGTGAGAGACAGAATCTAAAAAAATCAAATTAATTCGCATAAGTATGTGATCACCTACCAATCAGCAAAACTAGGCTCTTACAGACCTGTTTCTTTAAGAATCCCTGCAATTCTACACTCATTACTTGTATAAAACTTTTAGACACTTGTCCACACACACAATCAATTACACTCCAACCTCTCCACCAAATAGCTGTCTAAGAACACCAGGGACAAAACTGTAGACCTGAACAAGGCTGGGATGGGCTACACTACAATAGCCAAGAAGCTTGGTGAGAAGGCAACAATTGTTGATGCAATTAATAGAAAATGTAAGAAACACTTAATGACTGTCAATCTTCCTTTGTCTAGGGCTCCATACAAAATCTCACCTCGTGGGGTAAGGAGGATTCTGAGAAAAGTTAGGAATCAGGCCAGAACTACATGGGAGAACGTGGTCAATGACCTCAAGAGAGCTGAGACCACAATCTCAAAGATGAGCGTTGGTAACACATTACACTGTCATGGATTCAAATCCTGCAGGGCATGCAATGTCCCCTTCCTCACCCCAGCAAATGTCCAGGCCTGTTTGAAGTTCACCAATAGCCATCTGGATGATCCAGAGGCATGGGAGAAGGTCGTGTGGTCAGATGAGCTCAGAATAGAGCTTTTTGGTATGAACTCCAAAATCATGGACAAGAACTACAGAAAACGTCTGACCTCTGCAATGGCAAACAAATGAATGTTTTTCTATTGTATACTTATCTTATGCAATAAAATTCAAATAAATTATTTAAAAGTCATACAACGTGATTTAAATCTCAATGTGTCATTCACAGTTGATGTGTATCTACGATGACAATTAAACACCTCTGCAGTGTATCAAATTCTTATTTTCCCCACTATATATATATATATATATCACTATAAAATATCACTATATATATATCAAAAAATATCTGCCACTGCACTATATATATAGTGATATTTTCCTCACAAGTTCACTAATACAATTAAAAATTCACATTTTCTTGTACTGGAATGCAATGTGTTTGTTTTTTTACACATAGAGCTTCTCATTTAAACCAAGAGCCTCAATCTCTCACTAATTTGTCCATCTTTACAATATTTTTCAATGTGCCAAATGATAAGCATTTGGAGAGCAGCAACCCTGCCATAGCACCATTCATGTTCAGTGTTCTCCTAATGGTGGACTCATGAACATTAACATTAGATAGTTCTGTGATAAAGTCCTGTAGTTACTTAATATTCTAGGTTTGACCTTGCAGACTATTACACGTCTTGCTCTTGGAGTGATCTTTGTTGGTTGACAGATGCTGCCTGGTTTATAAAAGTGTTTCAATAAACCCATTATAAGTTGAATGTAAATCAAAAAAAGTTAAGAAAAGTTAAACTGAAGACATATAGCGTATCCTACCTTAAACATTTGGGGCGGGGGAAAAATTCGAATTTTCGATGCATCGCAATTTGGTGATAAACACAGAGAAGCTGTGTGTTTATGTTTTCTCATATCAGCTAGTTTTAACGATTATACCTTTTAATAATGAGGCTTAGAGTCAGACTGCTAAACTGCTAAACTTTTTGAAGCAAAAGCGAGACTGAGAGAAGTGCAACGGAGAAGAAAAGGCGCAATGAAAGTGAAAACGGATACTTCAAGAATATTAAACTCAAAATAGACAATTACAAACAGAAATATTATTTTATTACCAATTGTAAATTTTGTGTTACAAGTTTTTTGGTTCTCAAAACTTTAGGACGCATTTTGACGCCAAAGATTTGCTTCATGTAGTCACATGGTAAAGAAAAAAAACTATATATATACGTATAAAATAACAAATCGAGATGCATCGATAATCGTTGCCCTCTGAATCATGACTGAATCGAATAGTGAGGTAAGATTCCCACCCCTATTAAACATACTTAAAACACTTACATTAACAATCAATTAAGCACTTCAATCCAAATGCTTATTTTAAATTAAAGTGTTGTATATTTCCTGTAATTTATTACATAATGTATGCCACTGCCCAGACGCCCAGCACCTGTGAGAGAGCATGTTTCACTTGCCCAGGGAAAAAAACAAAAATCAGAAAAAGTTCAGAAAACATTTCTGCTGAAAGTGCATTTATGTAAATTAACAGATTCCCATTATAAACAAAAATCATAAACCGCATTTAGGGAGTGCTCATAACATAACATATAACATAAAACAACATATTGAAACTTCTTCCTCTATACACATTTGGTCTGACTCTGGATTAGTGTTGTCCAAACGCAATTGAGGTGGTTTTGTAACCAGCCTGACAAGCATAAACAGCTCTGAGGTCCTCAGAATAAACTCCTAATAACAGAGGTTTACATATATTTGCCACACGTAATAACATTCACATAAAATAGATAGGCAGAAGTGCCAATCAAAAAGTCCACTCTGTTAAGCTAAAATAATTTAACATAGTTTTGAATATACATACTTTGCTCACAAAATTTAGGGGATATTTCATTATGGGCTATTTCAAAATGAAATATCCCCTAATTTTTGTGAGCAGTATATATGAATCTGGTAGAAATGCCACAGTGGCACAGCAGTTGTTCTTGCCTCAGAGCTTCAGAGATCCCTAGTTCAAATCACAGCATAGACTCCACCTATATGAACATGTTCTCTCCGTGTATTTGTGGGTTTCCTCTGGGTACTCCAGTTTCATTCCACAGTCCAAAGGCATGTGTCTCGAGATTGAGGTGCCCTGTCTAGGGTTGGTTCCAACCTTGTGCCCTGTGCCCTGTACTAAATTAAGCAGGGATGGAAATGAATGAATAATTGAATTAATTAACTAACCAGAAAATAGTTTTCCCTTAGAGGAAAACTAAAAATTTTACTCCTGCTATCCGAATATTTACTATCCAAAACATTTTCTGAAACCATGTACATTCCGGTAAAGGTATAATTCTTTTAAATATTTCAACTCCTGTCTAATCAGTTCAGTATTATGTATAGCTCAAATATAACCGACATCTCATTATTAAAAATGACATAAGGTTATTTTAAGGAAGTCTTAGAAGCAATAATAGAATATCTTAGCATAAAGACAACCCTGTACACAAAATTCTGCATTTACATATTTTACATAGTTTCATGCTAAGTCACTTCAGTTGAGGTGCAGACTGATTATAACCATGACATATAACCATAGATCCACAAGGAAAGCTTGATACTGATATTGGCATGTCTGAGTGGAGAGCAGTATCCTTAAATCCATACAGAAATACTTAAAACACAACAAACTTTACAAATAAGATCACTGATCAGTATTACCTGCGAAAGAAGTCCTTTCTTTTGAGAATTTCTTTTAGTTTCTCCAGATAAACGATCTCTACATGGTGGCTCCAATCTGACATGTACCCTTTGTATGGACTCAACAGTCTCGAAACGGCAGGGCATCAGTAAATGTTTTGGGTTATACCAGAAAAGCCTGTTTTGAGCTAGTCCAATAGTGCTGTTGTCCTATGAAAATCAATGTGTCTGTCTTACGCTCGGTCTCTTTTGCTGTTCCCTCCCCCTCTCACCTTTACCATACCACTCCTTCGTTTGGTGTCATGTTACAGGACGTGAGCATGGTGACAGTACCTTGACAACTGAGGCACACCTGGACTAGAAAGTGTGCCTCCGGCTTTAAGGTATTTAACTCTCTAGAGTTACAGTTGGGTTCTCCAGTACATAGCAGTACAAACGTCTCAGTTCAAATGGTGCATGGTGTCTATACTGGAGGACTGACAAAACAGAACCTGATCACGTTTTATTTAGATGGTGTCAGGAAATAAAATCATCAGCAGAGCCTAGAGCAGCATGCGTCGATGGTCTGTCTTAAATGGTCTGAAATGTAGTGTTTACTGAATTTGCAACTTTTAGGAGACGTGTAAATCTATCATAGCTTTGGCCTAAAATATAGGCTTTAAAACTAATTTATAATGAATATAGCAAGGCTAAAACCAGTCAATTCACACACTCACACACACACACACACACACACACACACACACACACACACTATGGTTTATATATGGTATCTGTACACACAACACACAAAAATATTCTATCTGAATAAAAAAATGAATTTTACTTTACTTACTTTTACAATTTTACATCAAAACCAAAAACAAATTATCACAATACCTTCTGGTTAAAGATTTTAATTGTTTTTGACCCTGTGTCCCCTTGCCTCATGTCCATTGTTGATATATCTTCCATAAATGCAACAAAAATCAAACACTTGCACACCTAAGCATTGTTATATATCATTCGTGATATAACAACTTGTAAGCATGTGCGCTGAGTTCATAATGAAACAAGACTAATTTATATACAGTGGTACCTCAACCACCTCGGAACTCATCATTTGCACGGTACACCCACACTTGCTTAAATTTGTCTGTATTTTTACATCTACAATACTGTATTCTTGGTCCAAATAAGTCTCCATGGGTTCTAAAAAGGTTAGCTATGTTTGTTAAGAGGCAACAGAAAAGAAAACAGGAACTGATTCCACAAGAACACAGGTTGCAGTTACCTTAGCAGTTATGCTAGAACCTTGAGATCACCAATAACAAAGCATTTTCTATTTACTCTTCACTTCAATTAATTACTCACTAAATGACATGAGTTTTTTCAGCATTTTATTATAAACTAAGCTTTGTGCTAATAATTTTGGCCAACTGTATGCTAATGTTTGTTTTGTCTATTTTATTTATTTAACATCACTATCGGCATCAGTGCCGATTTTAGCGACAAACAATACAACCATCAATACACAAGGTCACATTGAGACTAGGTGTACATGTACACTCAGGTCAGGACAATTTAGTGTATTTATTTAAACAAAATGCATGTCATTGGACTGTGGGAGGAAACCGGAGTACCTGGAGTAAACCCATGTGGACACATAGAGGAAATGCTCCACAAAGAAAGAACCCTGAACCCTCTTGCTTTGAGGCGGTGATGCTACTCACCCAGCCATAATGTACCCAATCCCCCTTATGAGAAACATCTGTTTGGTACTGTTTTTGGTACTCAACAAGCCTTCCAGAACAAGTTAACTGCAAAATATGAGGTACTCCTGTTTAAGAAACTGATATATTTGATAAAAATCTAGGGCAACGCTAGAGGGACTGCCGAGACTCAAACATTGGTCTGCACAGTTATGGGTTAGCATATCTGACTGCTGCTCTCATAGAGTTAAACTGTTTCAATGTACATTTATGTAAATGTATTTTTATCCATAGACATTTCACAAAATTCTATGAATTTATTTCAGGTACAATTAAAAAACAATAAAGAGGAGGGTCACAGGATGCCGAGGACCATAGTCGCCAACTTTCTGCTGACAAGCCAACCAAAGTTAAACCAAACCAAACAGGTACAAGATGGATAATAATGAAAAAAATGGCAAGGCAAGGTTACAAAACTGTATTGCATTTACCATGGAAAGAACCACTGATCACATAATGCATTGCATTGCTAACAGGGTCACTGTTTCCTCATGTTTCTAATCTCTTGGTTGAAGAATCAGGTAATATGAATCATAATGCATTGCAAAGATGGAAAACCATGAAGAAAAGGGGGGGTTCAAGAGTACAATTTGTACACTTATTGACTTTATGAATTAAAGAAATTGTGATCTCTTAGGTATAGCGAACATTATTGCTAAATAACTATCCCTCTATTATAAACATGCTTTTATTCAAAACTTCCACAATTATTTACATATAGGCATACATATTATTTACATTTTTATGAGGTTCACAGGTGGCTTCGTATGATCCAGATGGTCTAAATCCCACCTCTGCCAAGCTGCCACAGTTGGGTCCTTAAGCAAGGCCCTTAACCCACCTTACACTTGCTTGAATTGTAAAACTGTATCAGTTGTAAGTCTGCTAAATGGCATAAACGTAAATGTAAGAGTTGAGAATGAGTTTGCGCCTTGACTGCGTGTCCGAGGCAAGTTTCAAGTCTTTAGCATGTGCACTTGTGGAGAGTCCTGAAACAGCACGAGAGTCTGAGTCATGTCCCAGGTCTGTCTCATGCAAATCTGATGTCCCTAGCATACCAATCTAGGTCAAGTCTTAAATCTCTATTATGTGAGCCTGAAAGGAATCTCAAGTCTCTAGTGTGCAATTCTGGATGAAATCTCAGTGAAGTCACTAGCATGCCAGTCTAAGCAAAGTCTCAAGTCTCTAATGTGCGAATCTGACATGAACCTCTAGTGTGCAATTTGAGTGTGAGAGTCTGGGTGGAGTGCATGTGAGTCAAGTCTTGAGTTAATAAATTAGGGATTTAAGTCTCAGCCTTGCTCATCTAAGCACACAAGAGTAGTGGTTTCCAAAGTGGAGGCGGCAGAGAGCCAATTTTGAGAAATAGATTGAAGCCAACGGATGCTGTTATCGAGTAAATATTTACGATATTTAATGCATGGCACCTGTAATAATAAAAAAAAATCAAACAAGTGATGTGTCACTTCGCTTTGTTTAGAGCAAAAAGAAGTAGCAGTGTTGTATTTCTTACAAAGTAAAAAATTGTAGGTGTTTTGTAAAACACATTTCGTAGCATCTTCTAAATATTCTGCTAATTTTAATTAATCTCCTTTAAATAGTACTATACTGCTCACAAAAAATTAGGGGATAATTCAGAGTGAAACATCCCATAATGAAATACTAAGCGAGCAGTGTATCTCTTTCACAGTGTGCGCCAGAGAGTACCTGAACATTTATAGTCAAGCTGCTGAATACTGATAGTGCATGCTTGGATATTGTGACGTTACACTTATAGATAGTCAAAGTCCTAAAAAGTCCCCAAATTCCTGCCACATAATCCACTTAAGTTAACCCACAACCACAAATGTAAATTTTCCTGGTACCGATGATAGATTTGCTAAATCCATTTGATTGTAATTATATGTAATTATCGTCTACCTTAATCGATGGTTGACCTAGCTTTCCAACGGTAACAAAAACTTCGTCATGTGTAACAAACAGTATATCTATAACGCATAGCCTACACAGCCAATCTGTGTATTACAAAGAACATCAAAAGTTCAGTGTACTTTTTATATGTCACACATCCTCTGACTCACATAAAATGCCCCCTCCACAGTGCTAGGGAAGAAGCACAAAAGTGTGACAGTTGTTGCAGTGAAGCACAGAGGAAACTTTCATGCTGACCACAAAACAGACAAGTTTCTTTTTAGTTCCTGCAGCCACCTTTTAATGACCTGCTTGCTTTCTGTTAACAATTAACCAATGTCTTCATGTTTGATGCTGCTGAATAGTCTAGAGAAAACATTCTAAATGTTGGTGAATATGCTGTGATGCCTACTAGGGACAAGGACATTTTTCAAACTTTAAGTTCTGACTGACCGGAAGAAAATTTACAGTATTTAGCAATGATGGGTGGCAAATGTTTCAGGTTTACGCTACACAGAGAATATAAAATAAATAATTACTGGTATATATATTTTAGTAATATCTTTATTTAGCAGACTACATATCTAACTGATTTTGTACTTATAAATGAGAATTTAACATCAATCTTCATGATGTAAGCTACATAAACTACAGATTACTAATTACATACATATAAAAAAACGAGGGGCGGGGGGGGGTAGTCAATACTTCATAAAAGACACACTCTAATTATTATTTCATGAAACAAATAATCCCATTGCTCATTACTTGCTCCAAGTTACTCCTTGGTTTTTCCATCACGAGTTGTGCATGATTTGGCAATAGTTCCGATTTTTCACAGAGAACTGGGCAATAGAAGTAATGATATTTCTAATTTTAATGTGTTTTAGTGTGTTTTAATGTGTTGCATTACATTTTTCCCAGAAAAAATAGGTCACTGTAATGCATTGCTTTGAACCAATACTGAGTATGTGGATAGCATGGGGATGAACAGTAGGAAAACTTTTCAACGATTACATTATTTGGCAGTTTCTCTTATCCAGACTAAAATGGTTAAAATCAATCAGAATCCACAATCCACTTAAAACTGCACTAAAGTGGGTGTCAAATCCTTGCACTGCCAATGACACTCCCTTTTTGAGTCTTGGTGTCCTCCCAAGGTTTCTTCCTTCTACAATCAGAGAGTTTTTCCTTTCCACTTTTGCTCAAATTGAGATTGGCCTTTTAGGAAAATTTAATATTGTAAAGCTGCTTCGAGACGATGCACCATTGTAAAGTGCTATATAAATAAATCTAACTTTGACTTTGTCATTAGTATTCTGGATACTTGCTTGTACTCTGCGTTACATTTGTTCCTAATTTGAGATCATCTCCTCATTTGAGATTGTTTCAGTTGTGTCAGTTCATTCTCAGTGTGTTCTCAGTTCTCATATGTCAAAATATACAATAATATATGAATTTATATGGATAATATCAACAAATACTTTTTAAAAAATTGCAGAAGCTAGCAGTTTAAACAGGTCGATATATATTTATTTATTTACTTATTTATCTTTTTTAAACAAAACAAAAAACAAACAAAAACAAACAAAAAAAAATATATATATATATATGAACATAATTTTGGACTATAATACCAACACGTGTAAACCAAGAACATCTGACTTTTTGGGTACAGGAAACACTGACTACAAGGGAGAAAGTGGGTCATACCATTTCTAAGGGAAGGGGTGACTAGTACACTAGGTCACTAGTACATAAGCCCATATATTTGCAAACAGATACCTCCTTTCATCGTTGGACTAAACAAGCAGAAAAGTAAAATGCTTTGTACTAATTTTTAATTATAAGAATGTTTATACATTAGGTCATACAGACTTTGTCCTTTTTGCCTTCCATGAAAGGCATATGAGCTTAACTTGTTTTAAAGCTGTTATCTCTGCCATCATGTTTATCCAGTCCTGTCATCAAACTTCTGTCTTTTGTTAGCACATGCTACTGTTCCTGTTAGAGAGTCATAACAAGATAATTTAATATCATAATTATTTTTTGCTTCGCACATTGGTCTATTTCTTTTTACTAGACACAGTGTACATTTTGATTAAATAGTTGAGCCTTTGCAAAAGGTCTTACAGGTACCTTTTGATTAAGCAGCATATCATTCATTGAGACACAAAGGTTCAGCATAGCCACAGTGGATTAAAGTACAGCCAGATGTGGATGATGCATCCTATCCCTCACTTACAATTCCCCCATCTTTACATATACAAAGTGAGAAATTGAGCCTGTAAGAGCTGCATTAGTCCCCTAATTGACTCGGTGCCTTTCTGTATTAACTTCAAATGGGAATCGTTACACCTCAAAAGTTTTTACTCCCATTGGAGCTTATTGTCTAATGTAATGCAAACACTTCTTCAGCTCTAAAATTTAACAGGATTTTAAATGATCTAGGAGTAAATTACAGCATGATCTCATACCTTGTAGTGAACAGCTATTTCAATCACTTAAATATTACATTTAGTAAAATTAGTCATTCACTAGACCTCTTACACAGCGCACCTTACACCTGATACAAAATCGCAAGGTAAATTTCAAACAGCTCTGGCTTAAGGGGCTTGCCCAAGGGCCCTGCTTGGCAGCACTGGGCTTGAACCCATGACCTCCTGGTCCAAAGTCCTGTACCTTAACTGCTCAATAATCCTTTACAACACACTGGACACATGCCAATAATTCTTAATATGAAATGCAAGTACATATAATATGCACTGAAAGTCATCAGTCAGTTCTGCTTTCCTTATTTCAGAGTAATCTTAGCACAGAATAGATTATAAATGTATTATCTGAGAATATCAGCACAGCTGTCCTGCTCTTAAAATGCAACCCAGTGTCAGCTTCCATTTTACAGGGTTCACTCCAGAACTGAATAGCTGAATAAACCAAGCAAAACTATAAGTAAACTATATACACTGCTCACAGAAATAAGGGGATATTTCATATTTAACCTAATTTTTCTGAGCAGTATACTTTTGCATACTGGATGGCTATTTGCAATCTGTTAAACACCTTTGTTGTTTCATCTCTGCACCTTGCCCTGGGCTGTTTATAATATAAAAGAAAGAACTATAGTCATTCATTAACTATCAAGTTACAGTTTTCGACACTGGGAAAAAGGAACCCACCAAATAACTGACAGATCGAACTGTATCTCGTCACCCACCCGTTCTTTGTAGGCTACCACTTTCACTTTCTCCCTTGCTTTAACCTGAAATAAAGTTATTTCATTTTCACTTTAGGCAATTATGCTTCCACGATTATACCAAACTTTCTTGTTTTAAATAAAGCTGTATCCTACCTCAATTTGTGTTTCCAGAGAATTTGATTTCCAACACCCTGGTGGTGGCATGTGTCTGAGACATATAATGCTTGTTTGCATTGCAAGGTGAGTTCCTCCTGTTGCCACGAAAAGCAACGCCCATTTCTGCTTTTATGACGTTGAACCGTTGAGAGAAAACCACAGCAGCCATAGCAACTGTAAGCTCAGCTCTTATGGTGGAGGAACAGAGATAGTGTTGCTTCATAACAGGCAAACAGTGCAAAGAGCACATGTTAAGGAGGGACAAGAAAACGCCGTGTGTTTGCTGACACCCAATGGCCATTTTAGATCTACAGGTCGACTTGTAGGTCAATTTATAACACATTTGAAAAAAAAGTTATGTGCTGACCTGATTGTTTAATATATAGCTGATTTTACTCAAATGAAAGGCGTAGGTTCCAAATATAAAGTAAAAAAATGCGTTACGTTTACACATGAGAAATGTTTGATTAAAGATTATAATGCCAAATATCAAGTGTAATAAGAAATTCTGAGGTAGCTATAGGACTTAAGGACTTGTAGTTTCATGCAAAGAAACGAGTCTACTGTCTAACCAAGAGAGCAATAGTTATGTACATTTGAATTGTTAGGGTGAAATGTTCTCTTTTTGGATTCTCTGAAATAGTTATGATCAGGGTTTTCGCTGTGTAAACGTCAGCAGTGGTTTGCCATCATGTCTGTGTTCCATCTGCCTTGATATCTATGTTCAGTGGTCTTGATGTCTTGGTTGAAGATTGGAGGGGAAGTAGTTCAGGTGGTAATGCAGTTTGACACTCGTGTTTGCTCCTAGTCTTTGAAAAGCAATGAACATTTTTTAACTAAAAGGTTGTAATTTTCTGCCCTGGAGTTGCCAAGAATGTCTGTAATCAGATCAGAAAAAGCAGACCACACATTTATTTTTCTACTACCTTTTCTATGGTATTCTTGATATTGATGAATTTTCTGTATTTGATCAAAAGCCTAATTTGCAGTCCAGCAAATATGCCACCTTTTGACGTCTCATGTGAAAGAACAGGAAATTTGTACACAGATACTTAAAGCTCTCACTATCTTTATCCAAAGTCCTAACAAACTGTTTCATGAGTCCCAATTTTATATGCAATAAAAGAAGCCACACTTTCTAATGACTAACAAGTGGCTTAATATTCTTAACCAATCTCAAATGGTCACCACATAAAATCCAGCAATGAGCATTAGATTTCATTTTTCGGACAGTGGTTTACATGAATTCCTAAGTTCATTTAATATTTACCAAGTAAATAATAGGAATTTAAGCTAATTTATTGCCATTGTTAAGCAACACACACTTGTGTTGTTTGAACTGTCAATAAGAAGCCTCCATTAATGAACTACAAAAATTTCACATCCTATGGACTCTACAAGTCCTTTGAGGTTGATGCAGTATAGAAGCTCCTCATCCATATTTCAGGAGATCTTTCTCTCTGTTATGCGACATAATTGTGATACCTGGAGTAAACAGGTTATTTTCCTTTAGTCTTGCACCCAGTAACTCTGCTGACGATATTGGCAGATAAAGATCTTGTTACCAAATTCATTCAGCAAAGTACTGCAGTTAGGAACAGTGAGCATCTGGTCTTATAGCTGAGGGGGATTTGGGTACTGGATGGAAGATTTTCTTTGTGTTCATGCCTGTAATAATTACTATGCAGAAGTAGCAGTCATCAGCATGGTTTTGAGGCTCTCGCTACACCGTTAGAACCCCAAAGTTAAGACTTTTTCTAACATTTAGTCCACTGTCTCAGGTTTTGAACAATGGTCCTGCAAACTTTATGTGGTGCCCAGGGTTTGTTCTAGTCACCAGGTTTAATCCAAAAATAATCAACTGAATGCTGCCATTGGTTTATTTAGTTTTTATAGCCATAAAAAGCCGACGTCAGCCATTTTAAATTGTTTAATAAGAAGTCTTCCAATTGGTTCAGCTTGTCTTTCTGCAAATTAAATATATTTTGTATATTCAGCATATTTAAATAATAATGGTAAGTTATTGTCATAAGACTAAACAGTGTTTTGTGGTTAAAAAAAAGGCGTGGCTGTAGGAAACTGATGTGACTTTTAGATTTAGCATACTACAATAGATAAAGATCACACGTTATCTTGTATTTAGCAAAATAGTTGTAGACCTGTGTTATCTGTGCTTTTTCTACCAAACTATCTATTTAAAATATCATAACACATTATACACCCTTAATTCGTATGCAGTTTTACAAACTGTCATGTGATGAGGTAGTTTAATGTCTTACAGGATCAGTAGCTCAGTCCCTCATAAAATTTACTGCAGATGGATACATTTCATTGTACAATCAGTTCCAGGTAAATATGATTTTAGCATAATGTACAACACTGTCTTAGGCCACCATTCGATTAGATATAGCATTGTTTTACCAAGAGTATAATAGCCATTTATAATTATTAGGCAGTGTCTTCATCAGAATACAACCATAAATACATAAAATTTTTGTACACAGTATTACAAAATTTGGGAAACAGCTTTTAGGCTATATGAGAAAGTACAATGCTCTCAAAAATCTGGGATATGTAATTAGGGTACATTTTATTTTTAAAACCTTTGCCAAATTGACAGTCTGGATCAGGAATGTTTTTTTTAGGAAGGGTAGCATCAAAAAATCAACATTTGTAAGGAACTGGGTGAAAAGACTAAGATATGCCAAAGCTCAAAAATTAAAATGAAGTGGTATTATGGAGTATTATGGAGTAACGATTGTTGGGTGCAGTTGTTGGAAACATATTATATATGGCCATTATACTGTTGTTAAAACACTAGTAATACTAATACTTTTGTGCAGTATGGTATATAAAGTTGGAGTATCTGAAATTGACATTACTGTTACTGCTTGACTGCAGTTTTCCTCCTTTTAGTCTAAAAATTAAATCTCAACCTCAAGTGTTAGGTGCAGTTCAATTTAGCACTGGATATTACTCCTCAGTCATCGTATCTTGTTTACCATGTTGTTGTTGTTGTTTCCTGTAAGATGTATTCAGAGGATATCCATTAGACACACTCTATGCTGCTGTAGGTCATGGCAATACCCAGATGGCACTCAATCCCAGAAGGGACTTGTTAAAGGTGTTTTGACTACTGATCTTGACTTTCATCTGATATATGGATTTAAATTTCCCACAACCATAAATTATTTACGTGTTTTTGTGTAAACAATAAAGTAAAAGGCAATACTGCTAACATAAAACTAAACAAAACCCCAAGGGAACAAGAACTGGCTAGAGGTGTTGCTGATAAAAGGCTCCAGGGAAGAGAAAAATCAGCTTACCAACTTGACCAAGAAACAGTTTTATTCTGAAATTCAATGGTGTGTGAATGCACCCTGGAGTGGAACCGGTGAGTATATTGGCTGTGTACTGAATAGAAAATCAGTGTAATTGCCATGTAAAACCAAATTAGGTCAAGTGGCAGGAATGGTTGTCTAACACTGTTGTGCAAACAGTTACAGAACGAGTCCAAAAGCAGGTGAAAAGAAGAACTGACCAGATTCAATACACAGGAATATCGAACAGTAACTTTAAACAAGGCTGTTAAATGAATTGTTCTTAAGCATCAGACAGGTGATCCATATGTAGGTGTTTATGATGACACATCCTGACCACCTTGTGATCAGGATGTGTCGATCTTTCCCAACACAACTGGTCTTCAGTGTACTGTATACAAGAGAAATACAGATAGCTGTAGTCTGACAGTTATTAGGAAATCACCAGCAAGCCCAGACAGAATTTCCCCAGTTCATAGGCAATACATGTATATAACTAATAGTCCAGAAATTCCCAGTACACTCGGAAACTTGGGTGTGGTCCAGTATTTTGCATATTTTTGTGTGGAGCAATCATACTGCCAGATTTTTAGTTCTTGAATCAACAAGCCACACAGATCCTGGAAGGAAAGTGCATGGTACCATGCACTAAAGTAATATTCATAATTAGGGCAACCTGGGTTGGGAAACTACCCCCAGGCACATCTCAGTCATGATGTCATAGCTCTCAGTATTTGCCATACAGGTAAATGCTCTAACTGTGGCTCTATGGTTTGGGTCTCCATGTACCTGAATGAAGCTGCAAAACATCTAGGTTGTTCTTCCACTGCACCTCCATTTGATTCTGTAAGTGGCATTTAGTGGAACACTTGGTCAAAAAGGGTGGAAATTGTCATCACACTAGGCTTTATTGGCTCTTAGGTGATTAGGATAATATATAATGCTCATTAGCAATGGCCATCCCCTGGCTCAAGGCCTATTGTGGTCTATTTTTCATCTACACACTAACACTGCACTACTTAATAATTAGTCCCAGTAACAGATGAGTTTTCTAATAGCATGGATGTGTTATCAATATATAAATAACTGAGGAGGCAAACTGAAGTCTCTATTTCATTCTAAGACATACATGCATGTTAATGGAAAGGGCTTCTGGGCCACCAAAATAGATGATGGTATACTAGTTTAAAGCATGCTATATTCAATCGGCATAGCTGCATTCCAACTGAAAAGGAAAAAATATGAATGCAATAATTATTTGTATTTACTAAAGCAATCTCATTAATGAGCAAGGCTAACAATGAGTATATTTGAGGCAGGGTGGCAACTGTGGGAGAAGTGACTTCATGAGATTATCTGTCAGCTGGTAGGATTCCACCTCTGTACCAGGATTGGTTCAAGGAAGGGGTGAAATGTAAAATTTGCCCGCAGTTTCAATAGCGGATAGGGTATTGTTGCATAGAACAGCTTGTAAAAAAATTGTCACCAAGTACTGTGGGATTGTATGATCACAGCAGGAACAGAGAGAAAATTGCGGTGAAGCACAGCACAATAGAACAATAAAGGTATTAGAATTTAATTTACATATTACTAGGGGAATGCAGACAATGGAGGAATACAGTAAATGTAATACAGTTTCAAATTAAAAGTACTTGATAAAATGCTTTGCCAAACAGCTGCCTTTACACATCATAAGTCAGTTTAAACCATTTTTGTTCTTTACCCAGTAAATAATAATAAGTAAGTAAGTTAATGAGTATAAGCAGAAAGATTTTATGTAAACACTGCAAAACATCATTATGCTGTGAAAATAGGACTTTCTTAGAACATGACTTATTATTAATGTACTGTACATTAATGTAATGTTTTCATATTGTGTCTTAAGAAATTATGTGATTTCAAATAAAACACTATTGAGCATCACTCAATAATTAATTATGTTGCTTGGAGTGGAAGAACATGCACTGCGTTCAAATATTTTAAAATTGCATTTCATTTATAAATAAACTGGGTCTATCACCTATGTTAAATGTATGTTAAATGTAAAGGGTGTATAACTAAGCAGTGACTGTATTTTAGTCTAACAGTTCTAAATACTGGTGATGCTGAAGTAGCATTCTGGTCAGCAGACATCAGTGAAAACCAACTGTGGAAGTCAGCGAAGGACCAAATACTTTGGGCTTAGTCCATCATGGATATGGAAAATGTATATGCTTGTGAAGTGAACCTCTGAAATGGCACATAGTATATTTGCCTGAGGTTGTATATTTAACACTAACAAATTTGCTATTCAGTAGTTGGGGCTTTTCTCCAATACACTGCTGCATCTGCGGGCTTAATCTGTGGTTAACTTCAGATAGTTTCCACCCATATTTCAGAGACTGGTTAACTGCCACTCTAAATTGTCCCAGAATGAGTGTGATTAGTATTGGTACGACAACATTAAATAAACAAATCAATCCATATTCATTGTGTAATATAGTGATTGGGTGTGTCTATTGCACATCTTGCAAATAACGTGTGCAACAATACATTGTTGCATTTTACATATCAATTTATCCACACATTTTCTGTTGAGGAGAGGTCAGGTTTTCCACAGTTTGTTTGTTTATTTGGCTTTATTTATCTTAGCGACACACACAAGGCTATATCCATACACAAGTTCATCTCAAGACTGGTCATATATAGACACACAAGTCAATGCCTAGCACGCATGTCTGAGTAAACCCACACAGACATGGGGAGGACAAGCAAACTCCACACAGAAAGGGACCCAGGCTGCTCCACCCTGGGATTGACCTTCTTGCTGTGAAGCAGTGTTGCTACCCACCGAGCCACCATACTGCCTGGTCTTCCACAGTAAAAGAATGACTGAAATATGACTGACAATGCAGTTTATTCACATTAACACCAAACAATATCTTCTATTAAATAAAGTAATCTTAACGCAATTTTTCATTATTACCAATGTAGTCCAAAGGTAAACACTGCTCACAAAAATTAGGGGATAAATGCAAAATGAAATATCCCATAATGAAATATCCTCTATTTTTGTGATCAGTGTACTAAGAGGCAGCTGGCAAGTCATAACCCCAATGCGATTATTAGAAGCTTTTGGCTCTACATGGAACCTGTTGCTTGCCCAGTAGGGGTCACTCTCACAGATTTGGGATCCCTAGAGGTTCTACTTGAAACAACCAACAGAAGGTCAGAAAAACACACTGTTGGAAACGTGCCTATAAATAAGTGCCATACCAGATTTTTCGTAACACTTTTTTGGATTCGTCTCTCCCCCTTGTTGTCATCCCTCTGTTCTCAAAGTGACGTAGGTATGGTGACCTGATTCTGCGCTTGCGTAGGTGGAGGAGAACTGCTTTTCCTCTCTTCCCTGGTCTTAAAACCCGTAATGATATAACCAAGCTCAGTAGGAACTGACGCCCCCTGTTGACATTTTCTTCTTTATGTATTAAATGTGCACACTAAACTTGAACCATCTGTAGGCCTATGTTTTGAACTGGAAGATCAGTGGATACATTAAAGTGCTCATTTGGTGAACTTCAAGTACAGTGAAACACCTCTGAAGTCCACTTCTGAAAGGCTTTCATTTTTAATTTACTAAGAAATGAGTGGCAGGGGGAATTAGAAGAACAGAGCTTACCATTTTCTAAGCATTTGGTGCCATATGCTAAAATCAAGCCAGCAAATAAAATACCTTCTCCAGGCATGTTTTTCTTCTATCCATCTGTAAATGGTTGGAGAATGCCTGGGAGAATATGCCATCTAACACTTTTTTTTCTGTCAGAAGAGGAAAAAAGCAATGCAGCCATATCAGTGGAGAACTTACATTATTTATGAAGAAATAATTTATTTATTTTTGAGTATTATGTATGAGACTTGTCAAAGGAAAAACACTCCCTATTTATTATTTGCTTTTTCCCCTAGATTCAAGATTTCCCAGCTAATCCATAGTGACTCATAATAATTTTTTAAAATGTTCAAAAAAATCCTTCACAAAGAAGTATCAGTATAATAACTTTATTTAAATGCAGTGGTTAGCATTGTCACCTTGCAGCTCCAGAGACTTAAGTAAAGGTCAGGGTGCTCCTGCTGACTGTGTGGAATGTTCTTCATGTGTCTGCATTGGTATCCTTGGTGCTCTGCTGACCATCACATCTGAAAACATTAATTCATTAATTCATTTACTCATGGAAATCAGTCAGCATACACATTCATAAACATGGGTATGAATGTAGAGTAAACTGCTTTTCACTAGACTCTGAAATATGACTGCAGAGATTGGTTCTATTCAGTTTACTGTTGGACAATGTTCATGATTTGATTCATTAAATTAATTTGAATCAATGTTTCATTGTGATTATACACATTTTTGCAAGATATGCACCACTCAATGTCCATTTGAAAATCATGTTACAGCCTATATGTTTGTGGTTCTATATGGCTATAGTCAAGCTCAATAATTCTCAATAAGAAGAAGAGGACATAGCAGCAGACATGACCGTGGAAAACTAGTTCTGGTAATAGTGCGGGTATTAGCTATTTAGTCAATACCATTACACCACACTATACCGTGTAGTTTCTGCCTTCAATTCTGTGTGGTTTCTTAATTTCCTCCCTGCAAAGGGAGCATGTGATCTTTATTCCTCCAAACGGCACCGCAGAACTGACATTCAACAATACCTAATGTAACCACATGGTCAAGGGATTACCATTGAACACTTTTCTCAAGCACTATTATACTGAGTTTCAATAACAAATGCTACTTAATTCTTTACTGTGCAAAAAAGAATCTTTATGTTAACATCTAAGATGGAGCATCACACAGTGAACCATGCTGTGGTCAGATTAATCAAAATTCTTTTTTTAGAAAACATGAGCCATCCAGTCTGTTATCCAAAAGGTAGGGTGTGTCATGGCATGGGGTTGTGTCAGTGACCTTTTTCAACAAGACAATGCAAAACCAAACGCTACACATATTAATTTTGAAGCAATAAATTTGACAACGACCCTGTACTGTTGCACATCTTAAAACATGTTTGCAGGAAGAATCAGACAACACAACACATTAAACACTAAATCACTTTGTATCCTTTGTACCAAGAAATCTTTTAAGTGGTGAAAAGGAATGTCAACATTACAAAGCAATAAATGCTTTACCGTTCTACCTTTTTTTGGGAATCTTTTGCAGGCCTGAAATGCAGGGATGGAGGCTTATTAACAAATAAAATTAAGTTAACCAGACCAGACATGAACACAAGAAAATCTCAGGTTCATACTGTCTATAATGACATAAAAGCCAAACTAAATGGAATAAACACTGTGTGTGTTTCATATGTATTTTCCATACTGTTTTACAATTTTTTCCATGCTTTACCAAACCTGATCTAATTTGAGGTCAGAATCACTTTCTAGTTATACAGTTAGAGAGTGTAGTATATGTGTTTCTCTGCAAAGTAGCTAGTTGTCATTACTCTGTTCTCTGGTCAGGACCTCACTGGACCAGCACGGATCAGTTAGTATTTGGGTGGTATGAGTTGTACATAACGTGAGTATTGGACTGAAAATAGGTTGTATGGAGGCATAGTGGTTAGTGCTGCTGTCTTTGTAGGCTTCCTACAAGTATTCCGGTTTCCTTTCACATTTCATTTGAATGTGTTTGGTCAATTTGTGTCTTTAAAGAGTTGCAGTTTGAATGAGCATTTTTGTGTGTCTGTGCAGGTGTCCTAAATGGACAGGCACTCTGTCCATTGTTGGTTCTTATCTTGATACATAAGCCCCAGCCCTCCAAACCAGAATTGGATTAAGCTGGTATTTAGAAAATGGCACTAAGCATGGTGAGTTAAGGCGTGTGTGGGGCTGCTCTGCAGAGCCATGAAAAATTATAAACCATTCTAATGCTTACTTGGAATGCATTAGTGAGAGTTGAATCCAAGATAAGACTTTTGATGTTCTAAGTGCTTTAAAATGAACTGTGAATATGAAAGCCACAAACCTCTTCAGTAAAACCCATTCTACTGCCAGTGGTTGTCTGTGGAGATGCATAATGGTCTGCTATATTTTTGGCACCAATTAGAATGCGCTAAAACATTGCTTAGGGTGTGTGTAAACATACAGTATATATTGCCATGTACTGAGCCTATGGTATTTCTTTTATAGTAGGTGTACTTTTAGGCTTTAAATATCAAAAATTTAATAAATATGTAGAGTTGTGTTAACAACTCAATTTCATTTACTACAAATGCGTTACAACGTTCATCTCGAACATCTAAAAGTTCTCTCAGAATCAATTATTTATCACAAATTGACTGATTTGATTTTGTTAGCTTCTTAGACATTCCCGTAGCATTGGAACACTCAGCGTCTCTGGGGCTAAATGGAGCTGTGGGCTTGAGGATCAGTGGAAATGCTGAAAGCCGTTTTGATTGACAGGTATTTTAAGATAATTGCAAGTGAAAGACAAACTACAACCCATTTCTCGGTATTTGTTTGGGGAAATTACTTGATCATTTCCATCGTTCATTTATTACACTGTAAATAAATCCCACTTATAGTATTTCTTAGTTTCAGTTTAATATCATTTCAACATTTCCTTGTTCGAAGTTAACATTGTTTTGTTATTCAATCCATCATTCATTCTGTTCGTTAGATCAGGTAGCCAGCTAGCAAGGTGCACACGATGGTAGAAAATTCAAATGTTGTCAACCTGATTTTGGCAAAGCCATTTAATAATCTTCCTTATGAGGAGTATTTTGAATTAAACAGCAGGGCAAATCAACACCTATTATTGGTTTCGTGCAAAATGTAAGAAAACATAACAGTTATTTTCAGCTCTACTTGTACAATAAAGCTATTAGCTGACTGGAAGTGCTGTAAGTGTTGCCTATGCATCTCGATGAAATGAATCTCAGGGATGTGTTGTCTGGTCAAAATTGGGTTTAGGGGATGATGAGAGTAGTGAATCATTGAGGGGAATCCAATGTATGTACAGTATCCAAATATGACCTAGATATGTCCTGTCCACTCTGTCCACAATTCCAGTCATCAGCTGTGTGTTCTGGTATGTCTCGTTATATAAAAAATAATTTAAACTCTGCTCTTGCAGCCACTGTTTCTGATGAGATCAGATGTACAATTCAGGCTGCCTCCTTTTTTATATGACAAGTGGATGAAACAACTGATATTGCTTGCAGTGCCCAACATTCTGTCATTGTTTGCTACGTTGATAGTGCAGGTAAAATTCAGAGTAAAAAACGCTTTAATTGCCTGTAGACCAAAGTGAACGCATTTGCCTCCAGTGCAATGTGTGTGCATTACTATGCACACAGACTAAATCTGGTGCTGTCACAAGGGGCTAAATGCTTGTCTGAGTACAGAATATATTTTCATCACTCTCTGGGTTTGCCACATTTTTGTCCAAATCCACAAAGAGGACATCTTTTCTTGAGTCTGCAGGCTGTTCAAGATTGCCCAGAATTATTCCTTCTCAATAGAATTTTACATCACTGATAGTGAGCACAGTAGCAAGCAACTATGACACACTGGATTGTGCCAAAGGTTTTTTAATGAACCAGGTTGTACACATTTGAACAAATCTTCTCAGAGACTAATGTGGTCTATTTTACTGTCCAGTAGAGGGCCATGGATGTTCTCTACTGCAAAAAAAGAATGGAGTCTCTTCTTGCTTTTGTCACAGATAGGAGGCCAGAAAAGGTATTTCCAATCTGTTTATGCCAAAGCATCAGGTTTCACATCCAACCCACAAGATGAGTCCATGAGAAAGCATTGTCTCTTCCAATTCCAGGGTCCCCAGGAGCACTGCATAAATCTGGACATGGCCATCCTTGATAATCTCATGGAGTAGATTCCACAGTATTTTTCAAAAAGTTTGCGTTTCTTAGAATTAGTCAATATAGGGAAGTTTGATGACATAAGATAAGTGTTTCCAGATGAGGCATTTCAGAGTGTCCTGAAAAGTATGGCCAATACTTTGATTTAGGGAGACTGAGGACTTAACCTCAAGACTTGGGTCTTAACCTCAAGTCCTGTAACAGCGGAAAACTATGAGATTTCTTCTTTTTTCTAAAAGATATGGAGTTGGACAGTGCAATGCCTCAGCTGTACAAACTGTTATCATTAGTCGTACCAATTGGAGCTACATCTGCGGGTGCAGAAAGGATTTCCTCCTGTTTAAAAAGGCTTTATTCTTACACTCACAACACAATGGACCAAGGCCATCTAAGCACCCTGGCTCTGCTGGCCATAAAGAGGACTCTGGTCAGGTCCCTGGTAAAGATGCGTATTTGGTACGATAGGGTCACAAACCATTTTGATAAAAAGGAACAAAGGGCAGAATTTATGTATATATAAAAATGTAAATAATACTATGATGTTAGCTGACAATGAGCTTCCCCTCTTTGAAACACCAGCAACTGTTACTGAATTTAATATTATCATGGTTCTATTGAATATTAAAGCAATTAATATAAATAAAATAAAATGCGAGTTCTGTAGGCATTTTATATTCATCCTAATTTAAATCCAGTTTTTGTGCAGAAATTGAAATGACTTTCCTTGGAGAGTTTGTGCTCTTTTTTAGTTTGTCTCCTTTAAATGAAGTGATTCTCAGAGCGCTCCTTTTGCCTCAAGCCCTTCACAGTCTGTTAAAATGACTATGAACACACAGCATTAAATGAAAGTGGAATACAGGGTGCTGCTATGTATTCAAATAACAAAAATAGATTGATGTATTCATATTGACTAGGCTTTATAACCTACACTCCTGTGCAAAAGTTTGGGGACCCCTGGGCAAATGATACGTTTTGATGATTTTATAAATGTAAAGATGTTAACCCACCTTTCCGTCCAAATAATAATATCACTTCTTCTCTTCCTGTCCTCCTATTTGTCAGAGATACTGTGTTCACACAGAATCTCTCAAACCTCTCTATAGTTCTCTTTCCCAGCCTTGATCGTTTTATTATTTCAACATTTAGTACTAAACCCCAAAGTATGTGCAAACCTATTTCACTCCCCTCTGCAAATATTTGTATAAACTGAGCCAGATGTAACTTGGTGATCCTCTCCGCAAAGGTAAATGTGTTTTCATGGTTGTGTGGATCGAACGAACAGGATTATAATTAAGAATGGAATTCATCTGAACAAGGGTGTGATCTCTAAGGCATAGTGGCTGATGGAATATTAAAAATTTGGCCTTTTGGCATGAGGTGCTGGCAACCTTAAAAATCAGATTACCTCTGAACCTCAGGGAGTCACTATTTCATTTCCTTTTACAGACACATTCAGTTTTATGATCCATTTCATAAAATATATAAAATGGAATCGAAACACTTATTTTGACCCAAACAGCCAGTAAAATACAATTTTAGATGTAAATAAAGGGAAACATTTTAAAGAAGTATCCTACAGAAATGCACAGGAATTAGGTGAGTTGTGCTTAATGCAGAACATCTGTAGATATTTTGGAGCGCTGGTCCTCAGAACGGCCAAGCCAGCTATCTGTGGTCTTCTTGAACAGAAGTTTAAAATATGGTATTTTCCCCCTCTTCAACCCTTTAAACCTGAAGTGCTCCAAGGTATTTGAATTTTTGGCATTATTAGTTGGCATATGAATAAAATACGACTACAGAGAACGTACTGTGATATAACACACATTTCAGTTTGTACAAAAAACACAATAATACCCAGTTGTTATTAATATAGTATAGAATAAATATGTAAGATACAAACTGATAGCACTTTACTATGAGGGTACATAAAATGGCTTTAATTTATGCCGTGTTTCATGGGTGATGTACACGATTTGATCCATCTGTCCCAGATCCCCAGGAAATCCCCAGTATGAGGAATCATATGCATTAATCGAGTTGTATAGTACAACATTCCATTAGGGATATGTTCAGACAACAGCATCATAAGTATGTATCATCAATCGATAAGTTTAATGCAGTCTATACTGTAACATAACTGAGTCAACCTTATTGTTTAACAAATTAACAAAAACACAAAGATTATTTTATAATAAAGTGTTGAGTAGCTCATGTAATGCTAACTGCAGCCTGAAAGCCAAGGGGATTATTTTCCTTTCAGTTGGATGTAATTGCTAACCATGTTAGGACCCATGGGGACTTATTTTCAATAGGAATATAGGAATAATATAGTAGATTTTTAAAAAATCAAAAACATTTGAGACTGGAGAAAAATACTTTGGCATTCATAATTTTTTATTATAGTTATGTTGATACAACAAGCTTATAGAACATAAAAAAGCATTCAGGCAAGTTAATGTTTAATATGTACTGAAAGCCCAGAGAACATTATACAGCTGTTGTGTAGTAATATTAAATAAAAAACATATTCTATCTGATTGGAAAGAAGATGGAAAAAAATGGCATTTTAATTAGGTAGATTTCCAATGTTTAAATCACTTTTGAATTATTATTGCATGGCAATTGTGTTGCCCAAAATAAATAGTAAACATCGTAAAACAACACAAACACAGTTGTTATAGTGGGAGCTATTCGCCAGAGCTATTGGTTAGGGTATTAATATAATTAATAGTAACTCTATTATAGTAGGAGTTCTGATAGGAGTTTACTGGGGCTTGGCTGAACATTGTGCTAGTTTCATACTTTTTCAAGAGAGAAAAAGGAAGCAAGGGAGCTTTTACGGTATATTATAATATACCATGTGTGACTTATCAAACAAGAGAGTTGAAGAATAGGTCAGGAAGTAGATGGTTGTATACGCTGTACAATCACGGCTTTTACACGTCTGTGCAACGTGACCTCCGAATTGATAAAAAAACAATACCATTTGATAAAGCCTGATTAGCTCAGTTGGTACTGCCAAACAGTCACCAGTCTTACATGAGGCATCTGTGAACATTTAATGCATAACCCAATTCCACAATCTACCATTCAGTTCCAGCTCTTGTTATCAGAAGTAAACAAAGAGGGAGGCTGAAACCATTTCAAAGTTTGGTTTCAAAGCCCAAACAGAAAAAAATCACTCCGATATTCTCTCTGAAGCAGATGTGAAGAGATGGAACGCTAACCCACTAAAGTTTATCCCTCTATTTTCAGCTCATAAGTAAACAAGTAAACTCAGCTACACAGCTTCTGTAAGGGTTTAAGCAGCAGCTTTAAACTCATTGACCTAGTTTTGTCATGTATTCTAAAAAAAGTCAGCTATATGTTTGAATGCATACATTTAAAACATACATTTCTTCATTCTTTATAGTCAAACAGTGACAGTACAATGTACTCAATACCCCACTGACTTTTAATATGACACATTTATAGGTTTCACCATATAGTATCATCAGCTTTTTGCCCTGTTGTCCTTAGATAAGCTCAATAGAGAATTGGTTTGCCAACTTTGATTGAGATATTGGCTTGATTGCAGAGAACCTTGACCAAAACTCAACCATGCACCTTAAATGCACTTGAATGCCAAAAGTGAACCAGGGAACCAGAGAACCTTATTGTCTATCATAAGAATCCAATGTCACAGTCATGTTTTGATCTTTTAAATGAACAGACGCTGTTTTTGCAGCCAAGGGTGGGGGCAAAAAGTAAATACTTGATATGAACAAAAGTTCAACACCTTTAACTTATGTACATAGTTAAATGTGATAAATTGAGTAACAATGAAATGGATGGTAACATTGGGACATTGGGTTTTTCTGGCTAAGACATTTTCTGGAAACTCAAAATACATAAAATAGACAATTAACTAATGAGACATTTAATAATAATAGCTATGTGCAACAAAGGAAGGAAAATTGCACCAACATTAAAAAATGTACAAAACCGAGTCTTTAGCTAGCATGTGAACCAGCTCACTTGCTTTTGCTTTCTGACAAAAAAATACATTCACCAAATTCTGGGACTGTGGCAGCCTAGTGGACAAGACACTGGACTGTGGACCAGAAGGTCAATGGTTCAAATCCCACTTCCTCCAAGCTGCCACTGTTGGGTCCTTGGGCAAGGCCCTTAACCCACAATTGCTTGGACTGTAAGACTGTAATGATTGTAAGTTGCTCTGTATAAGAGTGTCTCCTAAATGCTTTAAATGTAAATTCATACCCATGGCACTAAATATGTTCCTTATGTACAAGGAAAAATCTAGTATCTAGTATAACAAGGTTTTTTTAAACATTAATGAAAATATATAAGCATTAAAGTAAATAAGCATAAATAAGCATTAAACTAATACTTGGAATGTATTGCAAATACATAAACAAATGCTCAAACAAATATTCATCTCTACAAAAGGGAGGGGGACACTTTAGAAAAAGTCTGAGAACCACTGACATAGAGCATGAATGATACCAAGATTAAATCATAATATTTGGAAAGATGTAAGACATTACGCTGTACTTTGGGCCATTTGAAATGGTTGTATCTCTTTTGAAATATGCTTACATGGCAATTGTGTTTCTAATAAAAGTCAGTTTGCCACTGTAGCCTCTTACATCTTGTGCTGAGATGTACATTTTTGTTGTGATAAGCAACAAACGTGATTTGTTAAAAACAGAACTGCACCCAGTGCTTAAGCTGAGGTGTACTTGTTTGTGACTCTGCTGTTGCTCTGCTCCGAGCCTCGATCTGTCAGCCTCAGCTTCATGCAGGATTGCTTCTCATCCATGGCTATTGTCTCTCGAGGCAGGCACCAACAACACAAGCAGGACTGAGCACAAAATGAATTCAAATTTGAATGGTCAGTGGATTTCACATGCATAAATGGCAAGAACAAAGAAGTGACCATCAAGCATGCATACATAAATTTGAATAATACCCTCCATTTTGCCACCAGCTTACTTAGACAAATACACAAACACATTCCTGAGATCATAAAGATAAACCTATATGGTGGTTTATATTCACTTACTCTAAAGCAGCTCTTGAAGCGCTTGCTGACCATGTATAAAGCTATAGGGTTGATACATGAATTCAATGATGCCATGTTGATCCCAATATAATCAAGCACCAGGAAGAAGCTGAAAACAATAATAACAAACAAACAAACAAACAAAACAATAAGGACAACACACCAGATTGATTTAATATATAAATTAGATTTCCAGTTTAAATGACAGTTTGTTTGGCTGGTCTCCACTGGGGTATCCACCTCTTTAATGCAAATTGTGAACACACATAAAACCTAAATAGACATTTTCAGAATTGCTAACAATATCAGATAAATGGCTGACGTTTTGTTCATAAGATGTGATAACTACTGATAAAGTACTTTTACAACAAAGTAATCTGGTCAATCATCAGACTCCTTATGGTGACCCTCGTTTCACAGTTGAAATTTATTCACTTGTCTATTTATTTATTTTATTTTATTAACCATTGTCCATTGAGATTTTACTTTTCTACGAAGATCATAGAATACACACAACTTCCAGACATAAAGTTTTTTTTCCAAATTCAACAGTTATTCAAACAGTAATATGCTTATTCATATGCTTAATTAAAAAGGCAAACAATTTCTTTATGGACTTTGTTTTAATAGGTCAAGACTGAAAGTTGAAGAACAGGCATGATGGGGAGGTGGAAACCTATTATTAATTGTCATACTGATAGTCAGTGAAAGTGATATGTATAACCCTTTATACTTCCACTGTTTGTCTATAGTGATTTCAAGCCTTTATGTTATACCTTTATATTATGAATCTATTAGCACTGAGGATGGCTGGATTAACAAAGATAGCTAACTATAATAGATGTCTGCACGTTTGGCTGTGTAGTGAATTCATGGGGATTGTTGATCATTTTGACATGAATAGTCCCGCAATGGTACATGCAAAATAAAAAATACATAATTGTTTTAACAAAGACTGGAGACTAGGCATGTCATAATGGTGAATAAGCCTTGAAACAATGGCTGCACCAATGATCAAGGAAATTACTCATGGGTGATTAAGTGGTGAAAGAAAAGATGTAACATTCTCTGCATACACTGAAGGTGCTAGGTGTTATATGTGCAGGTGTTACCTTAGAAGCTCACAGCGGTTTGGATCTCCTTCATTATAAATGTTTAGCTTAAGGATGCGGCTCAAGTGCAGAGGCAGCCAACACAAGGCAAAGACCAACACCAAGCAGAACACGGTCTTGGCAACTTCCCTTCTCTGTGGGTGAAAAAGCATTTCTCATTATAAATGCTTTGTCTGTTCATGTCCTAAGGTGGATTTTTATCATGACTATAAGTTCATGCATAGCTTATGCCTTCTTGTTTAAGATTTTTCTCACTCCACTAACTGTAATTAATCAAAATATTATATGCTGATACTCTACATGAAATGCAAGACAACAAACCACATAAGACCAGGTCAATCTTCAATATAATGTAAAGTCTACATACACCAGCATTAAAAAGGTGGAATCAATAAAGTATTAATTTGGTGTTGTAAATAAGTGACAAGTTTAACACACAGCCTTCAATGCCTAATTTACCTATTAGGAATGTATGATTCCAGTCGAACCAAGTCTCATGTTAACTGTTATTAGTGCAGTGTCCCAAATGCAAAAAATGCTCATCATAAATCAGAGAGTCAACTGTAATTAGCACAACTGAACACGTTAATCTGTTCAATAATGCAAGTGCAACTTGCCAGTTTGTGTCATACTGTCATCACCAGAGGAACGCAGCTGTAAGCCAGAATATCTAACCTTGGGAACTACTTTCCCAAGAATGCACTTCAAGATTGCACTGCCAATCAGAGTGCATGAGTGCCAGAGGCGTTACATGCTATTTAAGCCTGCTAAATGCTAGCACTGCTTGCGCTCATCTCTGAGTCGTATGACAAAGGTAATTGTTTTCTCAATGTTCTGTTATGGAAAATAATCAAAGGAATAACTGAAGTTTGAAATGACAATGAAAAGAGAAATAAATTAATTTTTTTAAGGTTAATTTAAGAACTAAAACAATTGAAAACAAAAGAAAGTGAAAAAAACATTTTTGTTCAGTACTACGCAAAGCTGTTTTATTTTGCTTTGGGAGATCAAAGGAAAGATCTTAGCCTTGGTTATTTAGTTTCTCATTCAACATATCGCCGATCAGTGTTTCCTCTGTTTCTTTGAGTTCCTGCCTATTTTCCACATAGTGGGTTATAGTTAAGCTCACTCCTTTGTATCACATGCAACATGTACAGTGGCACAAAGACAATCCATATCACGTAAATTAGATCCCAGGATGATATTTAAAAGCACAAGCTGCCACCATAATTTTACTGTTATGTTTTTTATTGTTACTCCTCATAGTTATCTGGTCCTGGACCACAGCAGCCCTATTATTTGAGAGCAGCTCCAGGATTTGGGTTAAATCCAAAGCATACCGTTACAGCAAATGAGTTATCTTTTCTTGGGTTGAATGGGTTGTAGTGCACTACCATTCGTAAAGTAAAATTACACATTAAAAATAGCTAACTTTAAAAATATTTCTCAAGAAACACGTCTCTTTTCATTTAAGGAAATGAAGGCCATTTCGTACATCAGTATGCCAAGAACACAAACATATCTATGACTGATAATCATGGGATGCTGCAGTCCTGTTTATAAAGAAATACATTTCTGAGTGATTCCTAAAATTAAACAGTTGCACAGGATGGGTCAAAATCCACTGGACACATCGCGTGCTGCATCTATATAGTGTTACTACATAATTCTAAACATTTTTATATTCCTACAATATAACAGATTTACACAGCCTTAACATGCCTTTCAGATTATTTACTGATCTAGTATATTGCCATTGTTCCTAATGATACAAAAATGCAAACCTGGGCTATTGTCAGAAGTATATACTGCTTAATCTGTATAGGTAATCTGTATTTTGAAGCACTTACTAATAAGAAGTAACCCTTTATTATTTCCACATGCAGAATATATAAATATATAAATAAATAAAAATAATATTTAATATTAATATTAAATATTATATATATATATATATATATATATATATCTTAGATCTTATCCAACACATTTATGTATTATATTTATGATATCTCATTTATATTTTAATGTGCTGACACTGACTGACATTCTTTTAGATTTGACTGTAAAATAAAATTGCCATAGTTGACATTTGACATTTGTCTCTTTTTTGTTAAAACAGATTCCTGTAAAACTACAGTGTACAGTGTATCAATGTACAGTATTATCAAAAAGTTTTAGGTTATCATTCGATTTGTTGTTTCAATGACGCTTACCTTCCAAAAAGACAATAGCTTATCAAGCTTCTTTAGACCGTGGAAGAATTAACAAAGTGTAAGGCTGGTCACACTAAATAAAAATGTTTTTCTGTTTTTTTTTAAAATGTATAGAAATTTATTGTATTTTCTGGCTGTTTTCCAATAAATAATAAAATAATAAAATAATTAGATATAATACAATAATAATAAATTAATTAGATATGGCAATTATACCTTTCCAAAACAATACATAGGTGGCCTAAGACTTTTGCACAGTACTGTATACCTTGTCTAGTATGTTTTAAAGAGTAAAATAGCCTCACTTAAAACCCAGCTGTTGGATGAAAACAGGCGTTTAAGCTTAACGGTTTTATTGCTGTCAATTGTGAGGATATAAAGTCATATATAGAGTTCACCAACATGTTTCAAGTGTTCGCTGAGGGCAAGCTGCATGCCATTCTTCTTTCGCAGCATTTCACAGGTCATGAGGGAGTAGAAAATGGCAGTGCAGGCCAGGGGCATGCAGAAGTAAAAGCTGAAAAGCCACCAATCCTTTGCTGACTTATAAAACTGTCAACAGAGTAACACATCATATTAACATCACTTATGGTGACACAAATACACCCATTTGGAATCATAAAGTAAGCTAATTTGAACCAACTTCTACAAACTCATAGACTTAAGATGTTTAAAAATAAGAATTTAAAAATATAGCACTTTCCTCTCAAATATTACATTGTTACATTACAATGTTATTATTATAACAACATTTTGATTGTAGAAAATCCCTTAATACGCTTGGATGTTATTGCACAAAATGATAAAACTATTGTTCTTAGGAAAACCATATTTCACAGCCACCCAAATATGTACTGTAGTATTTTGTGCAAACATGCACAAGCCTTCTCTTATAATGCTTGACAGACGAAGGCCAGAACCCAAAAAGTATAGTGGTGGAATGTGGGGTAACCTGGTCTAATCAGGTGACAACTGCAAAGTCAACCCCCATCCCCAGGGAGCACTGAGATTAGGGAACCCACTTCTTGAGAAAGTGGGTCAGACCTCTTTTTTTTACTGGAAGTGGGCATATAACAAGACTGAATCAATAGGTAGATCACTGGTTCCCAATGCTGTGTCTTTCTTATACAATCTCCCTCTTAGTGTAGGACATTTATGCAGTTGTTGTGTTTCAGTTAACATCATAAAGTCCAGCTCTTGATTCACTGGCATCCATGAAGTGCAGGTCTTTTTGTTACTGGCAAAGTAAGAAAAGGTTGTTGCTCTCTGTACAGATTCGGCCTCTGCATGCATACACAGGATTAACCTCAAGTAGGACCAGGGCTGTAGTTTTGGGTCTCAGATATCCATGGGGTGGTGGTTTGGACTGCAGTTATCACATGAAGTTAAGATAAATCCAGTTAATGCAGAAGATTTTATGTTAGCAGTTGCACATGTTGCAGCAGGCATTTCCACATTGTGCAGTATGTGGAGAATGTGTGAGGAGTGACAGTAACTAACCCTCTCTCATGAACTTTGTCTCTTCCGTTTATGCTTTTGAAGGTATTAGAATTGGACATTACCTTGCTTGAGGCCCCAATGCTCTGCATTTTTTACTTTCAAAATGAGAGTCAGACATATAATTTGAATTATAATGGATATGTGAGTTATAATATCAATTGGATATTGGGTAGAAGTAGTATTTCGTGGAGTAAAGTAGAGTGCTGGGTGACACAGTGAAGATATTGCATAAGGTTTAGGGAGTATTGGAAATCTATATTTATGATGTGCAAAGAATGATGGGAAATTTAAAATGGTGGGGTGAAATTTTATTTCCCCAAGAAAGAAAAATAGAATAAGGCATAGCCTCCAGGTGGCTGAGGAGCCACCTGACCAACAAGGCAAGAAAAGGTGAATTTGACTTGCCAACAAGAAATGAACAGAAACTGCAGAAAAGGACATTAAAAACTCTTACAGAGCTTTCAGGTAAGGAAACTATATGTTGAGGAATATGTTGTTCCAGTATTGAAATGAAGTCAAAACTGTTTAAAGAGGATGGTAGTATACTTCAAACAAGAATGCAATACTTAAAAGAGGACAGATGCAAAAGAGTGTGGTATACGGGAAAGAAGCCCAGTGCACAGTGGGAATCGACAAGCTGGAAAGATAAAGTGGTGGATTTAGGCATGAGGAAGAGAGAATAATACGAACATGTTGCCCAAACAGATGTTGAGGAATTCCAGAGAGGTGGAGAGGCCCTCTGCCCACTGAAAGCCAAAGAGATGGAAAATTGAGATCAGGCCATCATTGGGGGCAGAAGTATCAAGACGAGTTTGGGATCATTTTGCTAAACTTATTATATACTAGTCACACAAATTAGGCAATACCCCAAATTGAAATATCCCCTAGTTTTGTGAAAAATGCAATAATAAAAAAGTCACACTTGCAAGAGTTTATTGGTGCAGCAGGTGCATCAGAGATGTTTAGGGCTGATCATGGCTGAGTAAAAGAGAACAAATGGATTCTCCATTCTTCAAAGTGAGTTTGAACCTCCTTTTCTTTAAATTCCACGTTTCTTTCTATTTCATCATTGCCTCATATGTAGCTGTCCCTGGAATTTCACATCATCCATTGTGGTGACTTTTAGAGAAGTCAGAATTTTGTAGTCGGTAAATACTCACACCCAAAGGCTTCCTGTACTGTGCAAAAGTATTGGCCCAGCATTAGATTTGTTGTTTTTGCACTGGTCTCTGTAAAACATATTGTCAACGACTGGACTCAACAATTTCAACTTGGCTTTGTTACACCAAAATACACTTTCCACTGGTCTACATTCCAATTTTTAGGAGCTTTTTTAGCCTTTTTATCCTGTTCTCCTCCCATAAAAGTGATTTCTTGTCTGCTAATCTTCAAACTTCTTTGTAGAAGGCTAAACTTCAAAGGCTAAGCATCCAAGGTATCCTGATGAAGCTGCTAGGTGCTGCTATTCCTTAAATGTAAGGGGAAGTCAGTAATTACTTCTCACTGTAGCCTATAGAAACTGTTATTTCCTGAATTTTATGGTTGTATACTAATAACTATATATTACACAATTGCTTAAATCAATGGTATGTATAATCTAATGAGGGTCTAAGACTTTTGCACAGTACAGTATTTTATGATGGGTTGTCATGTCCATCCTTTTAACAAGGGACATTACATTGTAAATATGTGTGTATCTAAAAGTTTAAACAGGATACTAGAAAGGTGAAAGAATATTTTTCTAGTGTCAGGTTGGTCTATAGGAATCTGCATATTTTCAGACTATTTGCTAGTAAATGAAATAAATTACACATCTGAGAGTTAATGAGAGATGGTTGGAGACTCATTGCAGACTAAGTAAAAAAATCAAGCTTGAAACTTTACACAGACCTTCATGAACTGGCTCTTTTGCATGGGATGAAGCAAGCAGATCCTCAAGTGATCGCCTTTGTAGTCCATAGTGATCATGTCAAAGGCAATGGCCTCAGGCACTGCCAACACAATGGAGAGCAGCCAGATAATTACGATCTCGGTGGCAGTCCACTTGGCCATAACGATCCCTTTGATGCGGCTCCATGAGGCTACTGCTCGATACCTTGGAGAAATTATACAGAACGTGATAAGCATATTAATTTACAAGGTATCGGAGTTCCCTGATGCTTCCAAACCTGAAACTAAACCCACCTGAACATAACATATTCAATTTTCTGCTGTTGATTTTTCTACTACGGCTTCCCATTTCCATTTCCATTTCTATGATGTATATGCCAGTGTTTTCCATGCCATGTATGTTTTATTTTACATTATATAGCTAATATTAATGCAAACATAGTTATCTTTAACCATGTATATATTGCATTTGTGTATTGTGTATTTTTTATCAATTCTATTTACCAATGGTAAGCTTTAATGCAAACTTTGGGATCATTCAATGATGTTTACTTTATTCAACTCACCACCAATTTACAAAACAAGACTAATTGATTAAAAGTGAAATTTGGTATAGCACTCACTGAGCTTGAGTGAAGACTTGCAATTGTGAAATGTGTTAATATACATCCATTCCTCCAATTCAGGTCTGTAAATCATTTTTTTTAAACTGTGGTGTGGAGATCCTTTGAGGATCCGTTGGCCTCCTGTTTCTAAAAAATGTGTGAGAAAATTAATAAAACCTTTAAAAACTGACTTAAAGTCACATAATTAAGTTTTTACCTCAATGCTAGACATAGATTGCTTCAGGCTTGAAATACAAGAAAGGATGTTTAATAATGAATGAAATGAAGTTGACCAGACAAAATATGAATTATATCAGGTTCGTGCTGTCTGCAATGAAATTAAAGTCAAAGAAAATGTAAGAAACACAGCATTTTTCAAAATTTGCAATTTCCAGACTGTCCCAGCTATTCCTGATTTGGGGTTATAATACACACATATATCAAAAATATTATGATACTACTACTAATGTTAACATGTATGAAAGAAAGCACAGAGCAGTGTGGAGGTTTGGCACAATATGCTGTAGGGACAAAACAACAGTATATAGTAATAAAATACATTATTTCATATCTATTTGTCTATCTATTCTTCATGTTCCCCATACATTACATATCTACCAGTAAACATAAACTGAAATATCAAATGACAAGTTGTACCTGTCTATGCTTAATGCACACAGACTTAAGACTGTGATGCCAACTGATGACTTCTGAACAAAAGGAACCAGTTTGCATACTTCAACGCCAAATGGCCAATCTTCAGCCAGAAGCTAAAAAAAAGTAAAGTTTGGTTAATGTAGAGGTACAAAAAAAGATTTCATATAATCATTTAAAATTACTTTCAATTGTGTCCTTGGCTTGGGTGCAACCAACTCTTTCATACTTGTGCTTTATTTTTGTTATTGCTAAATTCTCCTTATATAAATCACTGCTCAAACCACAGGAGCCAGTAATTCTGGGCTGGGGATGCCATGCCCATGGGACTCTAACCCTGAGAATGCAAGATCCTGAAGTGTCTCCTTATGTTGGACTAAATAAGGCCAATTTGTAATTTTTTACATTATACATTATTTTAACATCAATTAAATAGAGACAATAATTCTCTTTATTATGTAATTAATTTAATATATAATTTTATATTCTCTATTTTAATATACCCCACTATTTCATTTTCTCTAAAATTAAAATATATATTTATTATTATTATTATTATTATTATTATTATTATTATTATTATTATTATTATTATTATTAAGTTTGATCTATCTGTTAATATCTATTTAGTTTATGTTTATTTCAACGATTACTATGAACTTTTTCATTAGACAACTTAGTTTTGCATATAACCTATAACCCAACCAAGGAAGATAGGTTCCCTTTTAAGGCATTGTCCTTCCATGGTTTACTCCTTATACTGTTTAGAGAGTTTTTTCCGTTCCACTGTCGTCCTATGCTTGCTCAATTTGAAATTGGCCTTATAAGTTAGAAGATAATATAATATTGTAAAGGTACTTTGAAACAATGCTCCATTGTAAAAAAGCTCTATAGAAACAAAGCTGACTTGCTGCATTAAAATACATGCACAGCTGGTGATTGAGATGGAGTCAGTCGCCCCAACAGCACCAATGGTTTAAATAAAGGGGTTCCACTGTAGTGGATATATGTACATTTACGATGGATATTATAATATCATTCTGTTTTTTGGTGTCACACAAGCAAAAACATGTGGTCTGCATTTAGGCCCCATGATAAATGATTATTCCTAGAGGAATCTGGAAATACAGTGCATCAAGACCTGGCATTAAGGTAAAGGTAATTTACACTCATCTTATGGCACCATTAATGCAGTAAAATAAATTAAGATTTCAGAGCAACATATGCTGCGTTCAGGATGTCTTTTCCATCTTCAAGATCTTTTCTATGGACACCCATGGATTTTTCAACAAGACAAAGCAAACCCCACATTACACATGCCATTGAAATCAATGATAACATTACAACGTGTCAAATATTTACCATGCCAAGTTTTTTTGGAATGTGCTGAAATGCAGGAATTGATTTATACTATTAAATTAAATTAGGTTTACCAGATAAAACATGAAATGCCTTAGGTTCATACTGTCTGCAATGAAAGTCAAAGTAAAGGGCAATTATTAATTGCATTTTCCAACATGCACCAACTTTTTCTCATTTTGCATCGTACATGAGCATATCAGCTGAATCCCTATAACGGAATAAAAATCGTACACATACCTTGTACACATTGATGGGGATGCCAATGACAATGTGCACCAGGTCGCCGAGCGCCAGGCTCGCGATGAGCAGGTTGGGCCCGTTGCGCATCCCACCGTGAACACGATGCACGACACGGCTGCATTGATGTACTTAAACACGTCGCGGATCTCGGTGGGTCCAGTGCACATGGGCGGCGGCGGGGGCACGCGCGGATAACCCGGAGCTGTGCCGTTCAGTACCGTTAAACCTTTAGGACTCACTGTGTCCGAGTCTTTGGCTTCGGTGGAGTTCAACGTAAAGAATCCTGCCAGCAGTGCAAACGAGCAAAATACAAAACGTGTAGCTGCCATATCGTTCTTGTCCAAAATAAACGTGACGTAAGTGAAGTGTTATATTATGACCCAAGAGTTGTCATGCCTCGTCATGATGCGTAAATCTGTGTGCTGATATCACTTGTTCACAACTTGGTCACAGCTTGAAGAATTGTCCAAAAGTCGAAAAAAACCAACAAACAGACAACAAAATCCTCGTCCAGTCCCTACAGGTGGGTTACAAAAAATAAGGTTTTGGTCAACTTCACATTTAATGGACAAGCCATGTCATAGCAGGTCACTGAGAGCTGACAGATGCATTCTCCTTCAGAAAGACAAGACCTTCTCTTCCCTTGCTTCTCTTAAAGACTGCCAGATTTTTACACAAGCCTTATCCCACATGACTGACCACAAGTGAGGGTGCTGAGAGGAGGAGCAGGAGAAGGAGGAGACCAAACTCTAATAGAATTAATGTGTTCAATGCTCACAGGGGTTGAGAGATTTATCACTTTCCACCCTCTCATGTGTAGATAAAACCTCCGGGAGACCAACAATTTCATGCTCTCCTATGCTCCCATGTCCTAAGCTTTGATATTGCAATTGAAAATTCTGCTCAAAACAATGTGTTTAAAAGCCGTGATTAAGAAATAACATTTATACTTTATAACATTTATACTTTATAACATTTATACTTTATAATAACAATTATAAAGTTTCCAGCACCATAAATAATAATAATAATAATAATAATAATAATAATAATAATAATAGTAATAATAATAATAATAATAATAATAATAATTTAACAAAAATAGAGCTCAGTGAGCATCTATATATTGTTAGATTGGATTGATGAATATTGAAATATATGGTAAAGCCAAATATAGTTAAAAATCACTGGCTTATGTGAGGCACAATAGAAAAGAGTACATCACATACACAAGGTTTAAATAAATGGTAGGTATTAAAAATTATTTTCACCTGGACTTGTTTTTTATTGGATATACATTTAATTAACTTGCATTTTATAATAGAGTAGATTTCAACAGGCTACATCTCATTCCATTCCAGTCTTATAGAGAAAACTACAGATAAAACGAAAAGTTAATTTTAAGTGAATCTTCATTTTAAGTGAATATGTTAGACTGTTTGGTTATTTGGAATCCTTATAAGAATCTACCACATTACAAAATTCCAAATGCACTGTATACATTCATGGCCAAATGTTTTGAAAATGACAAAGTTTGCTGCCTTATTTTTTTAGAACCTATGGTCAAAAGTTTATATGGTATAATTAAGTACAATTATAAACATTCCATACATTTTTGTAACTTTTAAAAATTATACCTTTTAAATGCATCCAGTTTAAGCAAAGACTTAATATTTATAGTGTTGACTCTTCTTTTTTTAAAACTCCTGCTGCATTCTCATTGGCGTGCTGGATATCAGTTTCTGGGCAAAATCTTAAATGATGGCAACCCATTGTTGCCTAAACAGTGCTTGGAGTTGTTCACAGTTTCTGGGTTTTGTTTGTCCACCCTTTTTTTGAGGAATGGCCACAGGTTCTTAATGGGGTTTAAATCTGGGGAGTTTTCTGTCCGTGGACCACATTTTTTAGTGCAAGTGCAAGTACAGTATAATGCAAATAGTAGCAATGTGCAAATATAGAATAAGGTGCTAGAAGAGGTAATAAATATTGTGAGTAGAAGTGTGGGTCTATGTACAGTAAAGTTAGGTAAAGTCTGGTAAGTTAGGTAAAGTTTTGAGTGAACCTGAACGAGAAGCAACACCACACATGAATGGTCTCAAGATGCTTCATTCTTGGTGTGACACAGGACCCATGGTAGCGCTCACCTTTCTTTTTGGGACAATAATTTTTCCAGATGTCCCAAACAGTCTGAAGGGGGATTCATCAGGGAAAATAATTTTACCCCAGTCCTCTGTTAGTCTATCCTTGATGTTTTTCTTGCACAGAAGTGGCTTCTATGCTGCCCTTCTTGACACCAAGTCATCCTCCAAAACCCCTTATCTTACTGTGCTTTCAGATGCACTCGCATCTGCTCTCTCTCATTCCTGAGAAAACTCTGCACTGGTGGTGAACCGATCTCAAAGCTACATCCTGTTTAGGTGATGGTCCTGAAGCTTGTTTAAGTTTTTTGGGCACCCTGAAGCCTTTTTCGCTACAATTGGACCACTCTTCTTGGTGATTCCATAAATTATTGATCAGGGTGCTATCTCAGAACCCTTTTGATATAATGCAATGATGACTGCTTAAAACTTAAAAGCACCACTACGCTTTTAAAGCAACCAGTCTCTTGTAATCAGCATGACAAAGTGACATCAGTTGTTTTGTCCTCATTAACCTTTCTCCTGAGCCACCAAGATAACCACTGAAAATATGTTAGCAGCCAATTTTGTAGTGCTGAAATTCTCTCATCTGATCACTCTTCAAGTAAAGTGAAGTCAAATTTATTTATATAGCACTGTTTGCAATGGCGCATTGTCTCAAAGCAGCTTTACAATATTACATTGTCTTAAAAGGCTAGTCCCAAATTGAGCACCCTGAATGTTGAAGGAATAAACTTTGGAAGGACCAAGACTCAAAAAGGGACACATCCTCCTTGGGTTTTCCTAGATGTTAACTGAAATAGTTACGTTTGTACTAAAAGTAACAATTAAGCAAATAATAACAATTAAATTAAATAATGTAAAAAATTTTAGATATTAAGTTCTCAGCGTTAAGTCCTTGGAGACACATCATGTCCTGATAACTGAATGATAGAGGGAGTTACTGCACTCTGCACTCTGATGAAGACCAGTAGAGTGATGCAAAGGTGGAGGAACTGGTACTGGAACATCACCTTGGAGAGAAAAAGGGAGGGTTGCATCAGTAAGTTCATCTGGCTGTGATACTGTGATAAATACTCAGATGTTTCTTTGTTGTCCCTTTGACCTCTAGCTGAAAGCAGACCAAAACCAATCATTTCTACCAAATAGGAGCTGCTGCATTCTGCACTATCCATGTGCTCTCTTTATTATATTCATGTGCTTCTGGACTTTAATAGGCTCAGGTGTAGGGCAGATATTGGGCTCAGATTACCCCCTTACCCCCTGATTATTTTAGCTCAAACATTTTGACTGTATCTGTGTCCTCCAACCACTTCTTTATGGCTGCTTATGGACTAAAGAACACTGAATGCGCAATGTGGTTGGGTGTTTTAGGACACATGTAACTGGTGGTTAAATAGTGTTTCACATAATAGCATAGAAATATTATCCCTTTAGTTGTTCTAAAAATGACACAAAACTGGATTGTTTGTAGGACTGAATTTAAAGCCTGGTTAGCAGATGTTGGCACATGGTTTGGGAGAAGAATTTTTGAGGCCCTAGGCAAATTCTTGGTTTGGGGCTTCCTTCCCCAGTATTATCTAGCATAGTTCTGGTTTCTTAACTCTTTAATCAGCTGTTTTTTTATTTATATCTTAAAATGATTAATGTAGGTGGATAACTGGAATTTCTTTATTAATAGTTTTAGTGAATATTACAAATTATGTACAAATGTTATTGCTGCAAATTAATCCTGGGGCACTGTGGTAGCCAAGTGGTTAAGGTACTGGACCATGGTCCAGGGTTCAACTGCTACCTCTGTCATGCTGGCACTGTTCCATATGTCCATGTGTGATTTCTCATGGCACCATGTGCTAGTAGGTGAACATGTTTAATGTTTGTGGTGTGAATGACTGAGTGGGTGTGGGATGCTCCATGACTGACTTCCACCCAAGCCCATGATTAAACGTAATCCTTATAAAGGATAAACAGTAACCAAACATAATAATATCAATGTGTAAATTAAGTACATTTATTCTTATAAATAAATTGCAAAAACAAAACAGAATTCAATGTACTACTAATCAGGAATGTGAAAAACAATCAGCCTTTTCAGTTTTTAATCATAAAAACGGCTCCTATATTGCGCAGTATTCAAATGTCCCCAAAGCCATGACTAATGACCAGTGTTATACCATTATTGGTTGTTGTCAGAATTTAGTACTGTCTACTCGAAATCTAATGCAGGTGGGTGTCATTTAGCATCTGCATTACGTTCTGTGAAACAGGACATTGACCAGAACAGACGTTGATTGGACATTACCATAGTCTAGTGTTTAGTGTTATTTTAAACAATAATCTGAATTAAAACATACACAGAGGGAAATTTAGTACAGTACTGTACTGTACAATACAGTAATTCCTATCTTATTATCTTTAATAAAACTTGTCACAAAATGTTACCATGTTGTTTTCTGCCTGCGATTCCCTTTTCTGCTAGCAAGTGTTGCAAGGGTTCATTTGTACTTGCTTTCTGTCATTCAAATGTGAATTAGATATATAAAGACAGATTTTTATTTCCTATTACAATTCTTAAGACTTCAGATGTTACAACAAACTGATTTATCTCTACAAAATCTAATTATTTCGGCTGCAAAGCATATATTACGTCACCGTATAAATGCATGAAATTAAATTAAATTAAATTTGTATGTGGTTGAACAGCCTGTTCCAGTCTAGTCTTTGCATATTTTGTATTTGTTGTTTGTGTTGTGTGTTTATTGTGTAATAAACACTGCTCACAAAAGTAGGGGATACTTCAAAATGAAATATACAAGTATGCAATTGAATGCCATATACTGTAACTATTTGATATTTTTTCAGTCACTAAATCTTCTGTATCCTCAGCCATGCCACAGTGTCACCAGTGTTCTCAAAACCTCACTGCTGAGGCAGATCGAATTCATGTGAAACTGTCATTCCCACCAATCCCTAAATGGAAATACACAGAATGAGCTAATTTGATTTACCAAACTGTGGGTTGCAGGTCACTTATTTTCTCAGAGATGTTATTCTTTTAGAAGCGCATTTGTCCTTTACAGGCATTTTTTAATTGCTTAAAACCAGTTTTTGAATTGTTCCATTAAGTACCGCTGCTTTTCTCATGTCAGTTGACTAAATAATCTGCCAAACACAAATTGGTTTTAAGCCAACTAGCCTCATCACTATAGCTGTATGTATGTATGTGTGTGTGTGGTATCTGTTAATGGGACTGGTCAGTTGTCACTAATATTATTTGCTTCTCCTGCATTTATGATGATTAATGTTGAATTCCATATGGTGAAAATTAAATAACATTTGTAAAAAAAATATATTTTTAGTATTTCTACCAACCATACATAATTATTTGAACCCCTTTTTGTTAGTATACAATGATTCTAAAAAAAAGTATGGTTACTTACTTCTATATTACAACCTTACATGGAAAAAAGAAATCATCAACACCAGCAACAACAAAAACAACCAACTAAACAAAAGTTCATGTGTTTTACATTGACAGACCTGCAACACATTAAAAAAAAGTTGGGACAGGGTTGTACTACATTCTGTGCATTATCTAAACCACTTGAAGCAAGTAGTATGCGGTCCCAGACATTAACATTAAGGTTATTTAGCTACCCCCTGTTATCTGCCATCTTTAACAGACCTGCACATTGTAATTATTTTTGAGGACACAACCTACTTTTCAAATGGCTGAAACTTAGTTGTACTACTGCTACATGTGTATATATTGAGTTATATAATTCATTTAAAGCTCAACACTTGTTCATAACGACTTCATCTCATTAAATAAATTGTAACTGTGAAGATACTGAATTGTTTTAATACATCCTGACATATTTCCAAACATGCATACACTTCTTATCAACCAAACATGATAAACAGGCAGAAAAGCAACCAGAATCTGCTTGTATCCCATTAGTGACTTCAGGCACTTTTCCAATATCTGCTCTTTTTAACTTGTAGAAGGATCGACCTTTTCCATGACCCCTTTCAAAGCGTGGTATCACCTGTCACCCCTCTCAGTGGTTTCCAGAAGTCCCTCAGTGTGAGGTAAGACTGCAACAGCCTTTTTCTTTTGAGTTCACTAATGGGCCATTGAAGCTTTAATTTGCCTTCGCATGGCATGGTGACACTGTCAACCCCACCTCAAGGCTTCCTCATAGACGTAGGTGTCAGAGCAAGTTCTTTGTTTAAAGCTCTAACTTTGTGATGTTGCGGGTCTTTGCTTAGAAGATCAGGATTAAATGCATTTTTTGTCTGGAAATGAGAAGAAGAGGCCAATTTGAGGACAAGTTAATTATTGTTCGAGTTGCTCTTAGTGGCTTCAGTATACAACCAGAGCAAATTAGCAGGGTATTTACTGAAGCATGGCCTGTGGGTGTCTTTTATGCTTCCTTAACACATTGGAGTGTAAAGCACTGAAGCAGACGTTGTCTTTATAGAATTAAGGCAATGTTTAAAACAATAACCATGTGTGTGTTACGTACGTGTAATAGTGTGTGTTGTCATGTTAACAACAGACCAAGTGTAGAATCCCCATGGAGATAAAAGCACCAGTTGCTTGGTAAATGCCAGTAATAGGCATAGAATGTGTAAGCATGAATTCTTCTCCTAACCTGATTGACATGTATTGCAAAATGCCAGTGTAATAAAACCAAATTCTTTAAATAGTTCGTCATTATTCCAGATAACCCATCTGAATTAGTAGGCACAATGCAACACCAGAGGTTCTTTATATAAATCTATCTAGTTTATTCCAAGTTAATCCTTCAATTGGAGTTGTGTCATTAAGCTCATGATCATTGTGTGTAGCTTTTTAGACTGGGTGAATATTTTTATTTCACTTATGCACCTTTCAACATTGTGCAGTTTGATAAAACAAAAGTTTCTTCACACTAAAACATGCTGGACTACATTCCCCCAGGGCTTCCTACTCAGTGTGTAGCTAATTAGCAAAGGGATCAGACAGTGGGGATAACAGTGAATTCCCCTCACGGGTGGACAATAGAGGGAGAGGAAGAGGATAATAGCTCCCTGTATTCCGTTCAAAGTGCAAACACCCTGTTGTAGTGCAGGTTTAAGATGTTAAGATGACAAAGATTGCTTTAATAAAGCTAACAGTAACACTACTTTGAGGGCCACAAACATCATGGCCCTATATTGATGTAATGTTTTAGTAATGCTTAATATTCATGTTCTACCTTAATTACTACATGGATTAATATATTGCTCCTGCATGAATATCTTCACTTAATGCATATTCATGATGACTCATAATGTATTATGTGTATAAATTAATGATTACTCACTCATGAAACGCTGCATTAATTATTACTATTTCATGTACCCGTATAGTCAAGTGTTAGAGAATCAGAGAAGTTTTATTGTCATTTCAGCTACATACAAGTACACATTGAAACAAAACAGCGTTCCTCCAGGATTGCGGTGTAACAGAGAACACAAAGTGCATAACAATACAATACACAGCACGGATAAACGTACAATAAATACTAATAGGTCTATAATTAAAAAAAAACATAAATACATATTACAGTCTAACATTTTAATCTATAACAAGTAATTAAGGGACGAGACTTAGACGAGTGTTGTTTAGTACATGATCATGTGTAGATGGTACATGAGGTAGAAACATGTTCTAACATGATTTATTCTTAGTAGCGTTTCACTTAGCAGCACTTAATAAAATATACTGTGCAAAAATGCTAAACTAGTGCAGGTCGCAATAAATGTACAAGGGTACAAGTTCCAGTTCAGAAATTCAACAGAGAATATGGAGAGTAAGAGTGCAAACTAGAGTTGATTTCAGTATCAGTAGAGTAAAAGTAACAGCAGTTTTCAGTAGCTGTGTGTGCGATATGTGTGTGTCTGTTTGGTATACCAATGTTACAACAGATGGATTTACCTCTACAAAATCTGATCATTTCAGATGCAAAGCATATATTACATGCCACCGTATAAACACATAAAACTATAGATGGATAATAACAGAAAAGGAAAAATTATTTGACATGGGTTGTATGACCTGCCAGAAATGTCATTCCACGATATTGTCACAAATGTATTTCATGTTGGTTTTAAGATTAATTTGCAATTGAACATAGCAATTAAACAGATTCATGTAATAATAGAAATAGTCAAGTACAGCAATAACAGAGATCATTTCAAATTTTTAAATTAAATTTGAAGTAAGTATACTTGTGTAAGTGTTTGTGTGTGTATACCAAGGTCCATCGTTGTTGTTGTTGTGTGTGTGTGTGTGTGTGTGTGTGTGTGTGTGTGTGTGTGTGTGCGTCAGAGTCCACTGCGTATGTGTTACAGTCCATCTTGTGTGTGTCCAGTGTTGAGGAGCCTGATAGCTTGTGGAATGGCTTGTGGAATGAAGCTGTTATACAGTCTGGGTTTGTTGGTCTGCATGCTGCGGTACCTTCTTCCAGATAGCAGCAGAGTGAAACAGGCAGGATAACAGAGCAAGGAATCTAGCACCTCTCCCAAAGAACACAGGGTTAATCTGTATAGAATGCTAGTCTTTTGTAGCATCGGTAATGATCAAGGTTGTAGCTCTTGGGGAGTGATTCCCTGACTAGCATCTGCTCAAAATGAATGGCACAGCCAGTCATGCCTGTGAGAGATGCCTCCACCTGACCAGAAGTTGCCACGAACACTCAAACTTATGTGGTGGGATAGTGTTGTGGGATAAGGTTTTCAGCAAATTTCTTCTACAGTATTGTACTTAAATCCAGCAGTGGTTGAGTTTCCTGTACTTACATTCACGTAATTAACATCAACTAGAGAAGTCAGTTTATATATGTCCATTTTCATGTGTCTCTTCTAAAATGTTGCCATATTTTCAAACCTAATGCTGTATCATACCCGATGCCTAGTTGATGCCTATCAACTACTGTGGGCGGTGCTACCTCTTTGAATAACCTGTCAGATCCTGGACCTGCAGCTATTATCCAGATGTCACGACAGGCAGCCGATTCGAACCCAAGCACAGAGTGATACTGGATTCCCATCTTGCGATTGTTAGTTACTGTGGTTATAAGAAATCATATATGGGGTACAGAGTGGGTGTGCTTTTGTTATTGTTATTGGAGATTTGATTATGTGATCTTAGAGTTCATGTCAGTACATGTAGGTGAATGCTAGTAGGTTCACAGCTAGGATTGGGGGCTCTGTAAACGGCAAGAAAATTAAACACAGAGCTCAGCTCAGAATGGCAGCTGCAAACACAAAATGGAACACAAAATCGTCCCTAATGTAGGCTGAGATGGTTTTGTCCCAATCTCCCAAACTCAAAGTTGGAGCTTTCTTGGAGTTGGAGCTTTCCCCTATCAACTTTTTTTTCTCTTTCTCACTTCTTACTGTTTATAAATGTTTATAGCACCCTTCATTTGGCATTTCTTTGGTATTTTCGTTTTAGTTTGTCTTTTTTCACAGATAGTCACGCCTTTTACCGGCAGCATCTTATGTAAAGACGCTACGCTGGTTCTAGATCTTGGCCAGCTTAAACATGTCAGCCAGGTGGAGTCGATAATGACTAGGTGCACTAGTTATCTACCCCTGTGACTGTGACTGTGCTTGTCTTCTGAGCAACAGAGTTCACAGGACTGCCTTTTTTGTGTGTATAGAGGAAATGGTGGTGGTACCTCGCTGCTGGCACTTTGGTAGTAGAGCACTGTCAGGCTCCTTCTAGGTAGATTGATCTTGTGGCAGGGCATTCTTTGTTGGGTCATACTTTGGGATACCTGTTCAAACGAGGGGTATGCACGTTAATTCACAGTGTTTTCTGCATCTGTCATCACATCATTTTCTGGCTAATAATATTGACAATGAATAAATGTCTGACAAATGATAGCTGAAAAAGCAGCAACCATGAAAAGGAGATACAAATAAAGAATTAATTGAAGGTTTTTGTGTTCACCTGCTTTGCATGTCCTGTCTGGTCATATAGAGATGGACGCTGTGATGGGTGACATGCCTTGTAATGAACTATTGGGTGAGTCAAGACTGTGGGAGTATTTACACTTTCTCACTATGTGGCTATAGTGTGTCTCAAACCACATCCTGAAGTGTTCTAAGCAATCATATTCAAATCATGTAGACCATAAATGCATGTTGGGTGCATTTACACACATTTTATGTGGCTTTCCCCTATCCATATACAGTTCTAATACTCGACTTAGTGTAAATGAAGTCATATTGTGAAGATAGTGTATTTCATGTATTGCATTACATTAGGTAGAAGCCCTTGGATCCAAATGAGAGTCTCAAAGGATGCTTAAGGTGTATTTACTTTTCTTCATGATATCACCTTCCCACATTTCTTCACCTCAGCACAGTGCAAACGTCACAAACATACAAGAGCAAACACGTTAAAACATGCATCGACCCCTGTAACAATTCATAACCAAACAACCTCGCTGCGCTCACCAAGGAATGCAAATACCCAACGTGATTATTTTCATTGTTAAACAGTCATCAAACCAAAGACTTGTTGAACAAAGCTAAAATTACAATGGAATGGTATTCGCACATCTTTAAGCCTAAGCAGGCGGCATTAAATCACCAACACCTACCGGCTATATTTAAACCTCCACGCTTACACGAACTACGACAGGACAGACAGCACACGTGACCATACAAATGATATGATATTCACTCCCCAAATACAAACTACATAAAACTTGGAACATAAATAAATTAGAAAATAAATCAAAGACACCGTTACACTCCACCAATTATGTTATATTATCACAATTATACATGATATATATACAAAATTAAGGACCATTAATGAAGAAATAAATATTATAACATAATTGTAAAAAATACAATACAATGTGCCATCATATACATGGGCTATCAAAAGATCACCACATATTTTTTTTATTTTTTGCACTTTACATGTAGTTACTCTCAAATAGCAGGACCAATTTTGTACTGGATCGCTGTTCCCCCAGTTGTACTCTTACTCTTTGAACTAAGCCATCACTGTCCACCGTTGTTTCCACCATCAGTCCCAACTGCCTCTGATTCCTTTGTAAAAAATCTTCTTTAATAATGATCACATCATTCACCTTAAGATTGTGCCGAGGCACATGCCATTTTTGTTGTAAGCAAATAAGTGTTTGTCTCTTCCATCGACTCCAAAACTGCTCAATCAAATACTGAATTCTGTTCTTTTTGATACACATCATCTTTCAGAAATTTCCCAGGATGCAGACGTGCAACCTTTGATTTAATTAAAATTAGGGCGTTAAGGGTTCAAGAGGATCAGGGTCATGTATTTCATCTACAGTCAGTGGACGGCTATTAACAATAGCTATGGCCTCGTAAATTAGTGTTCAAAGAGAAGCGTCATCAAACCAACAAATACTTTGAGTAAAGGTAAAGTTTTAAGACAATTTGAATGGTGCGTGTCTGACACTCCCCAACACCGCCAGCTTTACTTGCCGATGGGACATTAAAAACGAATTAACACTGTTTCTCTGCTAACAATTTTTTCAGGGTTTGATAGTCATACTGTTTTTGCGCTTTCGTTAATTCATTACTAGCTCCTATGAAATTCCTGCCTTGATCACAATGATGCTGCCCCCTTTAAAGCGATGAAACACTTAAGAGCATTAATGAATTATTCTGTAGAGAGATCTTTGAGGATGCACAGCTCAAGAATAGAGGCAAGTAAATATCAAACCATCTTTTATATTCCTTTCGACTTCTCTTAATGAGAAATGGCCCAAAAACAATCCAGATTCCTCTACATGCGTTGTTCCTCTACTGGACACCTAAGTCTACGACATTGCACACACTTAGGCATAAACCTAGAAATCAGCTTATTGCAACCAAGGATTCAAAATCCATTTGCTCTAAGCTCCATTTGAGTTTTTATTTCTGTCCTGATGGCATATTTGAGAATGATAGTGAGACAAGATAAGTTGAGTAATATGACCATTACCTTTGGGTAAAATTACAGGAAGCTGAAATTCTTCACTACACATTTCAATCTTCTACCAACACGGGGCAGCACAGTGGCTCAGTGGGTAGCACTGCTGCCTCACAGCAAGTGAGCTGTGTGGAGCCTGCATGTCTTCCCCGTGTCTGTGTGGGTTTACTCAGGGTACTTTGGTTTCCTCCCACAGTCCAAAGACATGCGTCGTAGGTTAATTGATTACTCTAAATTGGCATTGACTCGTGAGTGTGTTTGTGTGTGTGTGTGTGTGTGTGTGTGTGTATGTGACTGGTGTTGAGATGAACTTGTGTATGAATATAACCTTGTGTGTGTCGCATGGCCACTGATGCTGATAGCGAAGGAAAAGAAGCCAAATAAACAAACAAAAACTTACCAACACGAAGTATGCCTTCATTCAATATGGAATCTAGATGAAAAAGTGGACATGAATTCGGAAGACTTATATATATTATAAGTATAAGGTATCTTTATTTCTCGGCAAAAGGACTTCTGTTCAACAACCTTACTACAGCTTTAACTGCATTTTTCCGCTCAGTTACATCTGTAGGGCACCTTTGTTCCGAGCACTGTCTTTTCATTCTTGCCACTACTTTAAGAAAATCTAGACAAACAGAATCTTTAAGAAGTCGCCAGGAGGCACGGTCAGCTGGATTTTCATTGTTAACATGATGCCACTGGCTCAAATTGGATAATAACATTTTGGAACTAATACCTCTCTTAACCCTTCAAGATCCCTTTTCCTTTCCTCCTACCATGGATACAAGTCACCTGGCAATGGATCATCCAATTTAATGCTCCTACGGCACAGTTTCTAACGAACATACTTGGAACAAACAAATGGAGCCACAAATCCTAATAGATCATACAAGGAAGCAATGACTGAGAGAATACCACGGCACGTGTCAGGTCTGTCCCTTAAGTTTACATTTAAATGAAAATGGTCACTTTTAATTTGCCTCTGTGCATATTCCACTAAGGTCGGATTGCAATTTAGGTCAAGGCTTTTGTACACTTACTGCTCTTTTAGATGGATCCACACAACTGAGAACTTCTTCCTTATTCAAATTAAATTTAAAAAGCTGTAAACCTTATCTTTTACACAAATTCTATGCTTCCACTATCAATTCGGAAGCTATTTGTCACAATGGCTGCTGCAGCAGGATAAAGAGGCTTATATTTCTGTGCCAAGTACTTCAGACCAAAATTAGCACATACTGGAGAAAACAAAAGCCAAAAAGATGCACGGCCATTTAATATTCTTGGGCTTATTATCTAATTTCTGAATTGATAAAACATTCTCTCAAGGTCGCAAATGATAGCTGCTGTCTCCTCCCAAAAACGACAGAGAAGTCCCACCAAAGAACTTATCAAATTAGGGCGTGTCAATAGAGTATCAGTGAAATGCCACAATATGTAACTGAGCAACAAAAGACAACTGTTAACTTGCCAGGTTTCTTAGGGTGATATACACCATGGTGAGATATATACCAATCAAAGAACTTGGAGCAGTAAAGCATTCATCACTTTGTAATGTTGCCATTCTTTTTCACCACATTTTAGCACCAAGGTACAATATGGGGTCATCATTGCTGCATTTTTCATTTCAACACACTATTGGGAACAGGTAAGGACTGCATGCCGCCTACTCATACCATCTTGTTCCCCAGGCATGCCTATGTGAAGCATGTGGTTTTGCATTGCATGGATGGATCTGGAAGCTATTCCATCAGGGAGGTAGAATATGTTGCTCTAAAATCTCAATGTTCTCATCACCGATAATACTGTCATCACAGAAGTGTAATTTATCTTTGCCAGCTGCACTGACACATTCCCATCCCCTGACAGAGCCTGGCTTCATGGTCTTGTTGCTGACAAAAACATGGATTTTTTGCCCATGGTCTGAAGTGCACACTGTACTTTCCTTTCAAAAAGATCTGGAATGCTGAACCACCTAACCACAAAACATGTTTGCAATGGTGTTGCTGGAACATCCCATATGCCTTCCAGCCAAGTGATGTAAAAGCCATTTCTAGGCCTGGTTAACATATGGATTTTTTTGCACAGTAAAGTGGGGTTTATGTGGCATTTGGAATTGTAGTGGTTGACAAAGGTTTGCCAAAATTATCTCTTGCCCATGTGGTTATCTCAGCTATTGATACGTCTTTAAGAGTCTTTAAGCTTAAAAATGTTTAAGCCTGGACCTGTGTCCTTGGCCTTTAATGAAATAGGTTGGTTTTATACTGTCTGCAACAGAAAGGCCATAGTAAATGTATGACTTTTAATTTGAATTTTTTTATTGCCCATTCTTTCATTTCAGTTTGTAAAAATGTTTTGTGAACTTATAAAATGATATTATCAGTGTTACTGAACATTTATGTTACCCACATAACACATAACCCAAAATAACAACCAGACTAATAAGTATAATCGTGTGTATCCTTTAACTGTTGCCCTACTTGTTTTTCTCATAAACTTTTCGAAGTGAGACAGTCATGGTTAGGCCACATGCCACTGTGACACTGACACTAATGACTTCTGCCTTTTTAAGTAGAGGGAAGTTAGTTTTATGATTTTGTCAGTCAACTAACAACTTCACATAGAGTAATATGTGGGCCTAGTAGTTCGAAACCTGCTTTGAGACTCAACTGTCGAAAGAAGAACTATACAATAATAAATTGGACTTATTTAAGATACTACAGTATGCACAGTGAGTCACAGCCTAAGCTTTAGGACATACATTAAGCATTAAATAAGCAAAGCTCTTAAATTATTTTTAGAACTTATATAGATATAATAGAAACATTCATTCTGTTAGGATAGAACAATAGAATGTGCATTTGCATACCAACTATAATACAGCCCACCATCATTTTTACAACATTATAATAGATACAGTGAAATGTTTGCCTCAGGATGATAAAAGTGCAAGTCAAAAATTTGCATTGCACAGTTTATTATGACTCTTTGACATTTTAAGGCAGAAACTTGTGTAAAAGATGTCAAGGTGACTGTTGTCTTGAGACGTAGAGCACACTCCTGTACCCGCGCCGTGAGTAAGAGTGAAGGAGTATTTTTTTAAATATTTGAAAAGTTTGATTTGATTTACTTTAATATTTAACAGTTTTGTTTGCTAGACATGTGCCAGCATTTGATGTTACTGCGCAATAGTGCCACCCATGAAAAATGCTTGTGGGGTGAGCGATGGGATTTATAGACCGAGAAGAGGTTGTGTGGATGTGTATAGCGTGCATAGTATGAGGAAAGAAGGTGTATTTGCAGGTGTATGTGTATCGAAGTGCATTGGCATCACGTGTGTTTGAATCAACAAGCATTGGTAAAAATCCCAGTGTACAGGAACTTAATTGAAAACCTCAGAAAGCTGCGGGTGTGGTTCAAGCTGGAGGAGGTTTAGTAATGTTCTGGGGTGTTTTAATTACAAAGAAATGGGTCCTTTTTTGAGGTGAAAGTAAATTTTAACCACATTGCCTACAAACAGGTTTTGACTATGGAAAACTTTGTTTATTTACTTTGTGCATATTGTCTGCAGTTTAGTTTCCTAAAATGCTACTTGAAAAAAATCTGACATTTTCTTCTCTTTGCGGTTGCTTTGTGCTTTGTTTCTGTGTGGGTGATGTCTCTAAATGTCATGGCTTTATTGGATTCAAGTAGGCAGGAACATCCTTTACTGAATTGATCTACTGTTCAATTAATGTTTACTCAAAAAATATTTACCCAATTAATATAGGTATATCATTGGTGCACCGCTGTTTTATGCCATTGTTTAACCTTATTTTTATTATAATACATGTTTCTAAAATACTGTAATAACACTTCCCCTTTGCAAATGAAAGAGGACAAGGTACTATAATAGTGTGTAAAAGTCTCATTTATAATACTACTACTACTACTACTAATAATAATAATAAAATATATTATTATTATTATTATTATTATTATTATTATTATTATTACAAAATCTTGTGGAAAGCATTTCCAGAAAAGTGGAAGCTTCATTTTAATTTCTATGAATTTAGAATGGGATGTCATTAATGTTCCTTCTGGTATAATGTTTGGTGTCCCAATACTTTCGTTTATATACGTTAATGAAATGTGTATTAATTAATTTCAGGGGTGAAACAGGTTTAATTTAATTCATAAGATATACTGATAATCTCTAGGGCCCAACGTTGATTTGCTTTTCTCAACTCTGCACTTCTTTAGTTTTAAAGTGAAACTCACACACATGAAAGTTTGAAGATCACAATGCCTCAGTTGTAAAATAAGGCGGAACTAAGCCAAGAGTTAGTGGATCATGTGTTTCAGTTTTATTGTGCCCATCTCTCTTCATGTAATTGATGTAGTACTGTCAGAATACTCCTGATGCCTTGTAATGAACTATTTGGTGAGTCAAGACTCCCTCCGTTTTCTGATACTGCCGTTATGTTTCAGCTGCCAAATAAACGATTACTTTAAATAAATAAGTAATAAAATCCATAAGTTGTCTTAAATAAATGGCATTATTCTAAAAAAAGTGATTTGCTGGGATAAGTAGCAAACCCTAAAACTTGTGGAAATTATTTTCTTGGCCAGGGTGGCAGGGTCTCCATTGCCACACCTTGAGAACACAGAGCACAGGTGTAGGCGTTTTCTGAAGAAGTGTTCATCTATCGTAGGGACACATAGATGTTGCTGTTGTCACCATTAGAACTATGACCTTGGTGACTGTTGGTGGGCTAGCGTATTGGAAAAGAAACACATAGATCAATTGTACTTGTCGGCCTGGTTAGCAAAGACTCTGCAGTCACGCTGGCTATTTACTATTCTACTCCAGTAAATTATTTATGCTATGCTTGAATCAAGCCTGAGGTGGAAGTTTTCTGTAATGCAATTTTTCATAAATGTAAATGTACTTCTCAAACTGTAGGTGGCATACTTAGACAGGGTGGCAATATATTGAACCTCCTTGTGATACAACAAAGAGACTGTAATCTAAATGGATCATTGAATCCCATGTGACTGAACGAGTCAGCTTGTTGGTAGTGTGTGTTGGTAGTCACTCGGATTTGGGGTGGGAATCTATACAGGATTTCATTTTGTCACAGTCAAGTCAAGACAGATTTATTTATAAAGCGAGTATTACAATGTGGCATTGTCTCCAAGCAGCTTTACAACTTAATATTATCTCATATGACCAATCTCAGATTGAGCAAGCCTAGGGCGAATGTGACAAGGAAAAACTCCATAAATGTAAGGAAGAAACCTTGGGAGGATTAAGATTCAAAAAGGGACACATCCCCCTAGATGTTAATTGAAATAGTTAAGATTGTGTTAATGGTAGAATTAAGTAAATAATAAAAAAATAATGTAAAGCATATCTGCAAATATTTGGTCCAATACATAGTCATTTTAGAACAAAAAAGAGGCCTTGGGGGAAGTCCTTGGAGGTTTGAAACAGATAATGACCGGGACATCAGCTAGGAGAGAAAAGAGAAGATGTAGTTATTTATTGATTAAGAGCACAGAGTTTATTAACAATTACTGATACCATGTGCACCATGAAACCCCAGCAGCATTAACTATAGCAGAATAGCTAAAGGAGGAGAACCAGATGGTAACACAGTCAAGAGGGATCTTGTGAGACAAGAGAAACCCACCTCCCTAGCAATCAACAAACCTGTGTGATCACACTAAGGAGGCAAGAAGACAGCAATCCAGAATCCAGAATCGCCTAAATTTCTTTGACTATGAACTCACAGCTCTGCCCTTACTCTTAAGGGTATCTAAACTTAGGGGGATCTAAATCAAGATCAAGAGGACAGAAGCCTGAGCCATGCATCCCAATCTAAATCTAACAAAAAGCTTGCATAAATAAGAATGATTTTAGCGTAGACTTAGAAGTTGTGTGGACACAAGGACAGTGTCTGAATCTTGAACTAAAGTGGGGAGTTTATTCCATAATTTTGGGGCCATGTCCAAGAAAGCTTTTCCACCTGTTGTGACTTTTTAAATTCTAGGAACTAAAAGAAGTCCTGCACCTTGTGAATGAAGAACATGAGCTGGATTGTAAGACTAACAGTTTACTCAGATAATAATGGCCAGGTCATGTAGAGCTTTATATGTGACAAGAAGTATTTTGGAATCAATGCAGAATTTAACTGGTAACCAGTGTATACATAAAAGAACAGGACTGATATGAAAGAATATTTCTAATTTTAGCAATATTACGTAACTGAAAGAAGGCAATTGGTGTGATGCTGCTAATGTACACGTCAAGAGAGAGATCTGAACCAAACGTATCGCTTAATTTTGTTACAGTGGGATTGGGTGTTACTGAACAGCCATCTAGATTTAGCCAACCTGTCTTTTACATTCCAACTAATAAAATCTAAGTCATCCTATTTTATTAGTTTCTTAACATAGTTCTCAAATTTTGCTGATAGTAAGACCATCATTTGGATCTGCTGATACGTATAGCATAGCAGTGAAAACTAATGCCATGTTTACAGATAATTGATAATTAAACGGTAGCAGGTACAGGGAGAATAATTTTGGGCCAAGCACAGACCCCCAAGGGACACCATACTTCACTTTTGAGAGTGGAGTGTTGATTATGTACATAAAGAAACTGATACCGGGCATCAGATTTAACCCATCGGCAGTTAAACCAAGAAGTGCCAGTCCCTTAATACCTAAAATATAATACCTTAAATATAATAGAATGAGCAAAGAAATAAGTCCATTATCTAATTTTATTAATAGATAATTAAGTTGGATAATTAATACTGTGTCAGTACTATGATGGTGCCTGAAACCTGACCAAAATGTATCATAAATACTGTTACTGGGTAGATTTGAAATCAGTTTGTAATTAGACAGTACACAAGGGTCAAGACAGGCCTTTTTAATCAGTGGTTTAATAATAGCACATTTAACTTAATATGATTTTGGCACAAAACAAAAGGTAAGGGATGAATTTACAATAATAGGCAGTGGTGCTATAATACATGACTACGGTTTTGGTCTCATTGTAGATTGTGAGAATTGTTGTGTCATTTATGCTGGAGTTACATCAAATGACATTTTAAGCAGTTTCATTCTCACAGACAAATTGGTCACGACAGGTGCCTTGCGCTTGTGTCAATTACGTCATTGGCTGTAAGGTGTTCAGGATTGCTGTCTTTTTCTGATTGTGACATTCTGAGAATATCCGTGGTGCTTAATATTATCATAAGTACTGGCTCAGTTGGGTCCTTTGGCAAATAGTGACATGAACAATGTCAACGAGCAATATGTGACCTCTCTCCAGCACTAAATAGGAAATTCTGTGTATCTGGGTGGCAAATTTGAATTTGGATTATTTAATGTAGCTATCATTATCATTTAATGGCCATTTAAGCGACATGAAATAACATAAATAGGTCATTGCCAAGCACTGAAATGTCATGTATTTCATTATTTGATTTAAGATACTTGTACTTCAGAAGCTACAAACAGGTTGTTTATTTTACAACCTGTGGGGCTGACTATGCTGTTTTTATATGTACTGATTTATTATTGTAGGTGAGTTTTTTCATCTTATGGGAGTCTTGTAAACAGTGATGAAGCCAGCATGCACAGTAAAATGTAGAGAGCAAGGGGTGAACAGAACAGGTGTGCTAGAGACCTTTGGGATCATTCCAAGCTCAAAACGAAACAAAAAAAAAACATAAAAACTCTGTACAACATGTCTGTTCTAAATAGCTTCAACATCTCAACATTCAGTCTATGCATGCAGTCTACAGTGCTGACAAAGGAACGTAAATCAGCGTGCTATAAAAAGCCTATACAGTATATTATATATAGCTAGGCATGTTCTTAAATTAGTTAATCTTTAATTAGTAAATTAAGACTAGCTTGGCTAAAGAACATAACCACAAAAAATTGTAGTTAACTGCAGTTAATTTGTAAAAGCATGATCTTATATGACATATTACACAATATTAAACAGGTGATTTTAATAATTAGTGTGTGTTACTATGCATACAAATCTGCTTAGGGACACATTGAAACCCATCACTATCATTCCTTATTTCCTGTTGTGACTACTATTATAATAAGCCAATCATTTGAACGAGCTGTGATTTTACCATATACTGTCAAAAGGTGATCCTCTCATCCCACCTATCCTACACATTTGTCTCTCTTTGCTTTTTCTTACTTTAATCTTGCCTTTGCCTGGAGTCTTGCATCCCCAGTTTGTTCTTTTAAAGTCTCCCTGTTTGTTCTAGACTTTTCCCTTGGTGCCCTGTTACCTTCACTCCTCTCTTATAATATAATTCCTCTTATCTTTTTACTTTTGCTTCCACCCCTCCTCCTACTTCTTCTTAAGTCATTCGCCCTCATTCCTTTCCTTTCTGTTTTCCCAGATTGTTTTCTCTCTCCTCCTCTTCACTGTCTGTTTTAATCTATTCTTAAGCATGCATTCTTCCATCTTGTATTATACTTTCCACCTCTTCTTTATTCGCAAAATTGTGAAAGGTGCACTGTCTCTCTTGGGGATGTGAGTGTTATGTGCAGAATGTTGAATACCAAGGAACGAGGTCAGGCTGCATTGGAAAACTGCTGACTGCTGCTGAATTCAACATTCCTTTGATGGTTTAGTTCATTTAGGTGTTCTTAGAGTGATCTTATAAACTTATAGAGTTTATTTATGTATTTTCTTAATTACAGTAAAAGGGGTGCCACAGTGGGTAGTGCTTTCAGCACTAGTCGCCTTACAGTGATAATGCCCTGTGTTCAGTAACCAGGATGAGTGGTCTGGGTCCTTTCTGTGTGGAGTCTGCATGTCCTCCCTTTGTCTATTTGGGTTTTCTGTGTGTACTCTGGTTTTATCCCACAGTCCAAAGGTCTTGCTAAAAGTGCCCCTAGTGTGAATGTCCCCTAATATTGGATAGGTGGATAGGTGTCTAGAGTTGTTCTTGTCTTACGCCCTATGCCGCTAGTATGCTCGTGCAAACCTGTCCAAGATCAAGACCTGCCCTGATATGAAAGTGAGTGAATGAATGAGAAATGACAGTAAACGTACAAAAAGCAATAATATCCTTCCAGCTTAGTAGGTAGGGATGTATCAATATACTCTGCTCACGATTTGATTTAATCCATTATGTTGAGTTCACATTTCAGTTTACTTATGATTTTTATTTCTGAAGTGTAAACAATGCAAAACAACAACTTTTTAGTTCTTTAACAGATTATACTGGAAACAGAGGTTTAACATCTTAATACAGTGGTGAATTAATTGGTTTCATCGTTAAGCCAGTTCAAATCTGAAATTTGTTCTAAGTCGGAACCCAAGTCATTAATCACGCACTCTGAAGCTCGCTCATACAGATACAGGTTGTACCTGGGTTTAAAGGCTAAAAAAAAAAATTGAACAGACCATTTGATGTCAGAATTGGCCAATTTAAGAAGTGTTCTAATTGAAAGTTTCCACTGTAAAATGTGCTGTTGTAGCTTCACCACATATTGAATAACAGTGATTTTTTTTCTTAATGGGCCTGGGAGTATGATGTATGATTGAGCCCTCTAGTGTTCAAGAAACACAATTGCAACAGATGGCGTAATAATCAAAACGTATATCTCCACGATGCACATCATACAACATTTTACGATATATCATGATGCATTGTTACACCCATATTTATAGTAGACAAGGTTGCATTATGTTCTTGTGTGCAAGTTGCAATTTGTGTATTGCGCTTATTGCAGATTATGTGCCCTTATAGCCATGATGGGAACCATCAACCAACGGTAATGGAATGCAGCGATTTGCAGGTCCCTTATTGCATCACTTCATCTTAGTGGCACTTTAAAAATAGTTAGTAAACAGTTTTTGCTTTTTTTAAATGACTTACTTTAAGTGGTGTCTCTCTGTACTTACTAAGCCATGCAAATATAATTAGCATTTTGCTGCCGTTTCAATGTTGCTTGACTCTCTTCCCGAAAGTGGGTCACTGTAGTCAGTGAAAGCAACATGCTGCCTGAATGTAGGGCACACCTTATTGTTCATAGATGAAAGCAAATGAAGGAATGTCATTACCCATTTATTCAGTAAGATTCAAACCCTAGACGTATTTAACACCATTTGACAGCCATTTTACATTACCTTTATGCTGTGTACACAGTTATTCAGAATCATTCTTTTTTATTTTGAACATTGTTTTTGGTGGGTGGATACTAAATTGAAACAGGCAAAAAAGAATGTATGAAGAACTCCCAAAACAGGGAGAAAGACTTATCATGTAAAATAGAATGAACACCAAAGGGTGGCACAGTGGTGCAGTGATTAGTGCTTTTGACTCAACTCCAGAGACTGTTGGTCTGTTGGTTTGATTCTCATCCTCAATGTCCCAGTGTGGAGTTTGTATGTACTCCTCTCACATTCCAAATATATGCATATGGTTTTTTAGCGTCTGCGAAGTGTTAAATTGTGAGTGAGTAAGTGAGTAAGTTTTGGGATCTGAGATAGTGAGAGATTAGAGTTCTAGGGTTAGTGGTATGGTTAGTTCCTGCCTTGCACCCCAGTTAAACCCAGGTTACACCTGACCATGAACTGGATTAAGTGGTAATAAGAATCAGTATAAGAAGACCAAACAGCAAGGTTGTTTCTTTCTATTTTCAAATTAATTTTCAGTGTTCCTGGACATCCTATGCTTATAATGGCATATATTGAATAGAACACTGTACTGCATCATTGTTGCTTTTATAAAAACATAACTTGAATGATCATGTAGTTTGCAAACTCCATACAGATCAAACCATAGGTAGTATTTTGAACAAACAGCAGTATTTTCACGAGAAAAAGTGATTTCAATGTTCAATTAACACAAAATAATGCCTTGTTAATATCAGTATTCTGTCCTATTGCTAGCTAGCTCAAAATAGTTGAGCTTTTTAGACAGTAGTTTTTCCACAAGAGGCCTGTACATCAAAGAAGAAATGTAAAAATGTGTTCCTGTTTCTCTTGATCATCTTTGTGATGTTTCTACATCTCGAATGGAGACCATCTGTAGGTAAACACAGTTAATTTGACATGATTTGGAAAAATACACACCTGTCTATATAAGGTCTCGCAGCTAACAATGTCTAGCTCTTCTCTTTGGGGTTTCAGCACTTTGACTTTTTGTTACACCCATATGCCAAAATGTCTATAGTGCTCTCCAGAAGGAAGCATGTTTGTTCATCTGGCCTTTTTCATAGCTGTTATAACTGTGCCCCTGTTGTTGCAGTGTTGCAGCAGTTGCAATGCACTATTAAATATTAGAAAGGTGCAAGGACTTCTGCAAGGTTCTTACTACTTCAAAGGACTTTTCTCAGCACGTAGGAACTCTGAGTGATGTAGGTTTGCGGTGACTAGTCCAGTCGTAAGAGTACGGCAATTGGTCCAGACAAAGTGACACGTGTTTAATAACTGATACAGATACAGTGCTTTTTTTCAGGTCAATCGCCATGATTAATTATACTTGTACACTGCCATCCATAGAAACGAGAGATCTTTGCAATAATATTAATAAAATACAGACAAATAGACTGACAGTGAGGTTTTACTAAGCTGTAGGACATATAACTTGACTATCAGTTGACTAAGCAAAACCAAACGTGTTATCTTTGAACAAATGTAGCTCTTAGGGATTTGCTCCTGTTCCTCTCAAATTAGTCCTGTAACTGTTTGGTGTGAAAGTGGCTTTAGAATACCTTTCCCTGTACTCACTCACAGCACACCTGACAGCAGAGTATGTGAGTGAATTTCATTCTGTTAGGTTTAATGGCTTTTAAATTGTTAAAAGAAAACTACTGCACTGAGGTAAAAGCTATAATTCAATTTACTGATTTAACTGTTAGTGGATGCTCTGCAATGTCTGCTTGTGCCAGCATACCCTCAGTTCAGCAATGCAGGCAGAGTATTTCAACAAATCCTCGCACAGATGTTGTGGAATTATGCGTCTGTACTCATGCCCTAGTATGGAAATGAACATGCTGAGCAAAATACTTGTTGACAGATACTACATACCTTTCCCCTTTTTAAATAATTTAAAATCACATTGAATTACATATCATGTGATAATGCTAAAAAATACGTGTTTGTCTGTAGTTTGAAATACTCAATCAAAATGTTTTCATTATCAACCATAGTTGTGTGTTCCAGGGTACTCTCACAACACTGTATGGTAAAGATTATCTACAGCATTTGGAACACAGCTATGTTCATGGTTTGTGAAGTTCAGATTTATTTCTAAAAGCACAATCCCAGATAAATGAGTCAGAACAGAACCTGCAAAAACGGCATATATCAAGACATGTAAACATTGCCCACTCCTAAATAGTGGACACCTGTCATTGGCAGGCTAGAACACTGTAATTATGTAACTGTAAACATATCTGGTGCAATGTATTTTCTACTCTTTGAATCAAGTTTGAAATGTTGATATAGCTGTTGCATATTTAAGTGTTCTACTGATATCATCCACCATTATAATTCCAAATGGTTGTGTTAATAGTTACAATTCTTTCACCTACATCTGCGATGAGTGACTTTAAAACCCCTAAAATATTATTTTACACCCCTTATTAAGAATATATGAGAATTACTTTGGTTTTAAAGTAGTTAACACTAATAAGTTTGTTGTATGTGTTGTGCCATCTGTCAACCTTCTGACAACAGCTATATGCTTTTTACCATACCTATGATTTGGAGAGAAGCCAAAAATCATTCTTCTGGTTGCTAAGTCTGCATGAAAAATATAAATTACATAATAACAAATAATTAGATGTACTTCACAGTCAAAAATGAGTTGATGATAGAGGACAACATAACTAACTTTTTTAAAATATACAGTGAGTAAATATCTGATACCCTGCCAAGTTGCCCCACCTACAAAGAATGGAGAGGTCTGTTATTTTTAACTGTGGGAGACTGAATAACAAAAAATCTAGAATATAACAGTGTATGCTTTTTAAATAATGAATTTGCATATAACAAGTATTTGATCACCTGCCAACCAGCACGAATTCTGGCTCTCACAGATCTGTTTTTCTTTAAGAAGCTCTCTTATTTTGCACTCATTACCTCTGTTAATTGCACTTGTTTAAACGTGTGACCTGTATAAAAGACACGTCCACACACTCACACTCCAACCTCTCCACCATGACCAAGAACATAGAGCTGTCTAATGATACCAGGGACAAAATTGTAGACCTACACAATGCTGGGATGGGTTACATGACAATTGGCAAGCAGTTTGGGGTGAGAAGGCAATAACTGTTGGCGCAGTTATTAGAAAATGGAAGAAACACAAGCTCACTGCACAGGAAGACCTCAGAAGAGTTGGGACTTCAGCGTGATCAAGAACTATAGGAAACGTCTGACCTTTGTAATTGCAAACAAAGGTTTCTGTACCAAATTTTAAGTTATGTTTTTCTATTGTATCAAGCAATAAAATGCAAATTAATTATGTAAAAAACATACAATGTGATAGCTCACATTTGAACTGTACATACAATAAAAATTGCAGGCCTCTCTATTCTTCTGTTATTCTGTAGGTGGAAAACTTGCAAAATGTCAGTGTATTAAATACTTATTTCCCCACTGTGGAAGTTTGTACATTTCATAAGTGCAAGAACAGCCTTTTTTCTGAATATGTAATATTCAGTTTAAAAAATACCGTAAAGTCCACATGTTTTAGTTTGTGGGAACAAACTAAATTCTATTGTAATATCACAAAACAAAGAAACAGAAATTGTTTGGAAAAACAATGAACTAAATGAAACATTCCAGAGAGAAAAGGTGACTTTAAAATGCAACAGATTGTAATTTCTTGCATAGAATACTAGGCCTTTTCACTAAGGTGGCAGAGCAGTTATGTTTAAGAAATATTTTAATAATTCATAAATCATTGTCTGAGAAAAACAACAAGGCTGCTCGATACGGTAGATGAAATGTGAATAAGATCCTTGCACCTCTCATTCAGCAAGATTTTACACAAATAACATTCTGACAAATTTCATTAAGCAGATATGTGTGAACAAGCACCTCAGTGACCCTCTAATATGTGTTATAACAATTGTTTGACCAACTTAGAAGTTGTTTTCATAAAGTTTAGCCTAGTACAGAGACATTGTGATTCAGAGGCCTTGCTAAGTATCTTTTGGCAGTCTTGGGTCTTGAATGACAACCTTCTAGTTAATACGCATGTGCTAAAAACTCAATTTCAGCATTTTTATCACGAATGTATTACTTTTGATTGGGATTAATGAGAGAAGTACCTTACATGCTATACTGTATTTGTATGGAAATATTTGGTGTGTCAGTGCCATCTAGAGTGGAAGAAGTGTACAATCATTCCCGTATATAATAGAGATTATAGACTTGTTAAGTAGTTAAACGAATAACTAAATGTTGCTAATGTTAAGTCAGTTAAAAAGCAGCCTTAAATCACGGCAATATTCTACATATATACACTTTATTAGGAACGCTACACTAATACTGGGATTTTTAGATTCTGCTTCATGTTCAGATGATTGAATTTTACAGTTTGTGCAGAGTTACCTTGTCCCAACGTTGTTCTGTTTAATTCCGATGGAGTGACTGTCAAGGTCGGTGAAGAACACTGAACCCATAGTCATGGTTTTTTAACCAGTTGATAACTTTGTGACATGGTGCATTACCATGCTGGAAACAGACATTACAAGATGGCACATGGTCAGCACTTAAAAATCATTCAATGTGATTTCCTGGATTTCTTTTTAGATTCTGTCTTTCACAGTTGAAGTGTACCTACAAGAAAAATTACAAACCTCCTCTTTCTTTGTTGGTCAGTAAATTTGCAAAATCGACAGTGTATCAAATATTATTTTCCTCACTGTACAACACCCCATTATATGCCTATATAGCATTTTGGCAATCGTGACACGATCAAACCTTCCATTCTGAGGGTTGATATGAATATTAATTAAAGCTGCTGGTCTGCATCTGCATGAATTATGTATTGTGCTGCTACCACATGTGTTGGAAATTACATAAATGAGATACGCAGGTTTTTTTCAACAAATTACTTAGTCAGTGCATCACTCACGCTCACTTATTGGACACTTAACCCGGATTATTCATCATTTTGTCAGCAGTAAAGAGTGCTAATGACCAGTAGTAAGTGAGGGAAGGTTGGCATATCAAGTCATTTTAAGCTTTTAAAAACTTGATGTAAAAATACTTTTGAGGTTGAAATATGGAACTTGGAATCAATAAGAACCGGAATCAAAAAGCAGAATCGAAATCAATGAAATGCAAACCCTAATTGAGCCACATTTTAGTTAAACAAATTTAAATGCATCAATCTCCAGCAAGATACATCAGCAAGACACACCTGTTTTCCTACATACTTTGTTAGTACCCCTTACATCTCTAATGGTCAGGGTGCTGGTATATAAGTGTGTGTTTTGCTGGTGGACACAGCAGTGCTACTGGTGTGTTAAACACTATGTTCACTTGGTGTGTTCACATCTGTGTTATTGCATTTAGTGTTAGCCATCCTCTAATCCTTTATCAGTGTTCGCAGGTGATATGTCTGGCGCATTAGGTTCTAGGTCTAGGCACAAAGTTTCTCTCTGGCAAACTTCAGACAGGCCTGGACATGTACTGGCTTAAGCAGAGGGACACGCCTGGCACTGCTGGATTTGAGTCCCTCTCAGTGTAGTGCGTTACTGATGGTAGCCTTTGTTATTTTGGTCCCAGCTCTCTGCAGGTCATTAATCGGGTCCCTCCATGTAGTTCTGGGATTTTTGCTCACTGTTCTCATGATCATTTTAACCAAACAGGATGAGATCTTGCGTGGGGCCCCAGATCGAGGGAGATTCTTGTATGTCTTCCATTTTCTTACAATTGCTCCCACATTTTATTTATTCACACCAACCTGCTTGCCTATTGTAGATTCACGCTTTCCAACCTGGTGCAGGTCTATAATTTTTTTCCTGGTGTCCTTCGACAGCTTTTGGTCTTGGCCATGGTTGAGTTTGGAGTCTGACTGTTTGAGGTTGTGGACAGGTGTCTTTTATACAGATAACGCAGTCAAACGTTATGAAAGAGCTAGGACCCAAACAAAACACAAAAAGGGGAAAAAGCTGTACACATACGAAGAATGCCACAAACAATGCTAGAACCCACACTTAAATAACGGGAGCCCCAGGTGTTCGTCATCACGTCACCAATTAAACACCAGATACTCCACCTCACCCGGTTTCTCTGTAATGGCACCCAATGAAGACGGCGACTCACACGGGAGCGCGAGGTAGGTCTCCTAACAAAACAGGTGCCATTAATACAGGTAACGAGTGGAGGACAGAAGAGCTTTTTAAAGAAGTTGTTACAGGTCTATGCGAGCCAGAAATCTTAATTGTTTGTGGGTGACCAAATACTTATTTTCCACCATAATTTACAAATAAATCCTTTAAAAATCCCACAATGTGATTTCCTGGGTTTTCTTATTTTGTCTCACATAGTTTAAGTGTACCTATGATGAAAATTACAGACCTCTCTCATCTTCCTAAGTAGGAGAACGCACAATCAGTGGCTGACTAAATAATTTGTTGCCCCACTGTATCTGCTTTAATGATCCATCACAGAACTGAAAATTAACTTTGCCAAGGACACTGACTCAGCCCCATAACATGACAGACCCTGGCTGTTGGACTTGGAAAAAGGTAAAAAAAAAATTCTGCTGAACTGAAAGTTCCCAAGCACAGAGATTTCCATAATTCTTAAATGGAAGAAGTATATAGCTGACTATCACCGACAGCAAAGAAGAATGTCAGAAAATCCAATTCCAGGTGCGCTAACCTTGTGACATCATCATCAACCAAGAAGACTGGAGGCGCTAATTGATGATAGTGCTAAGTAAAGGGATTAAATACTTATGTCAATGCAATATTAATGTTTAACTTTCAAATAAATTAGCAGAAACCTCTCAAATTATATTTCAATTTGCCATAATGGGGTATTGTGTGCAGAATCGTGTGGAAAAACACAATTTATTCTATTTTAGCACACTAAATTAAAGGGTAAAGACTTTACAAATGCATTGTGCCTATGAGTCTTGGTCTGTATAACCCAGCTCTAATTTTTATATAAATATTCATAAACCATCAAATTAAATATTCAAACAAACAAAGGATAAAAATAAATAATATACACTTCCAGACATTTTCCAGTTCACAAAAAGTGAAGCCAATATGGAATCTGTGCAGCAGGATATAAGCAAAACATGCAAAACAATGCTAATAAATTCAACTGTCACCAAGGTAAGTGATCATCTTCATACACAGTAAATTATGGAAATATTGTGTGATCACAACATTTTTTATTATTAATCTGATGAGTTCCAGTTCTATCTTGAATATCAGCAAAAAGGCAAAAAACACAACATATATAACTTTTTCAGTTCATTTATCAACCTGTAGCTGAGTATCTAAAGCATGTTGACAAAGGTGCATTACTGTAACATTTGTTTATTCAAGAACATAAAATAGATGTACTGCATATGCTAAAAAACACATTAAATACACCACAACAGCCATTGACCACAGTGAGGGAAAAAAAGGAAGCACTTAAATGAAAAAAGTCCCATGAAATGTATATACACTGTATGGCCAAACATTTGTGAAAAGAAGACACTCAAAGTTAAATACCTTGTACAATTAACATGAAATGATGCCCTACTTAAAACTATTAAATATTCTACTTTTCTGGGAATTATTCCAAGATCAGGTTATTGTGCAGACCAGTATTTTTCTTCTGTACCAAACTTGGCTAACCCTTTTCTTTTCACCTGTGTTTGTTCCAGGAGTAACAGGAAAGGATATATCCTAAATTGTTACCACAGGATTGATAGTACAAACACTTCAGAATGTACCGAATACTGTATAACTAAGAGGCAAAACATCAAAAGACAACACCAGGACATTATTCCTCCTCCACCAAACTTTACAGTTGTCATTATGGTAGATAATGTTAACATTCTTCTGATATCCACCAGTCCAAGATTCATGAATCATGGTCCAACTTCAGTGAACTTTACACTACTCCTGCAAACAGAGTAGCATAGTCATGGAAATCCAAACCCTGAAGCTTTCGACAAACAGACCTTTTTTTGCGTGGATTTCTATACAAGCTAACTCTAATGTGTACTGCAAACAAAGCAGTTGAATTTTGCATGCTATTCTCTGCCATTCATGAACTTGAGTGGCATATCATTTTGTGACTGAGCTGTGGTTGCTCCTAGATGTTTAGTTTTGGTCTAGACTTCTATTACAGCTCAATATGGAATGTTTCTCTTCCAGTACTTGTCTTTGGAGATTATATAAGTGTTTGCTTGGTTTATTGCACCTGTTACCAATAGTTGTGGCTAAATCCACCACTGTATGAATGCTTTGGCCATACAATGTATGCAGTCAGACCTGCTGCATTATGGCAGATCTGCTTTATGAAGTGAAAATAATTAAATGCTTACTATGTGCATATCAAGTGGAATTTGTACATAACTGCACCTAACTATGAGACATAGAATGTGATCCTACTCTTTTTCATAAATATAAGCAATATTGTGCAAAAGAATCCTCCAAAATACTTAGCAAATTATCTCTTTCTTCTTAAATATGTCACTGTTTATTATATAACAAGCGCACAGTCTTTTAAATTCTTCATTTCTTTTTGGGACTATCAGACCTCTATCTGCATGGCATTTCTGTCAGTGTCTTTAGAAAAGTACTCTGTCCATACTGAAAAAAAGGAATCATGATGTGAGTATTTGAAGTTCATAGGGTTATTGGCGTATCTTTATGTAGCCAAAGTTGGAGAAAGCAAACCCAAGCAGCCAGAGACATGCCTTTTTTAATTTCCTAAATATTCATGGCATCAGTCAAAAGACTCCACACCTTCCAGATGGTCTGGTATGGGGAGGCCAGTTAGCACTGTGAGACATTTATTCCATATGTTAAAGACGGGGCACACAGGCTGGGAAAAGGTGACGTGAAAAGTGTGAAGGTGCTGAGAGCTCACAGCATCATAGAATGTCAGTGAGCCAGCATCATAGTCCAGGAGCACACCGACTCGCCTTAGGTGTGGTGAGGGATCGATGGACATCTCTCTACTGTTGTGCCTCACCACCCAGGAATTGTTGCATCGACAAAGCACCCATGACAGGGGATTTTTTCCAATCCATTCATGCTTGGGTGCAGATTTGTAAGCAATGCCCACCGCATACCTAAGAAAAAAGTCATGTATTGATGATCAATTTAAAAGGCGATCAGTGGCAGTTACTGTTCAGAAAATTGTTCAATTGGTAATTCTAATTAGGTGTGTTTTATAATCCCTTCTGTACTTCTACATTGAATAAGCACTTTGGATGGACAGGTAAGCAATGCATTTAAAAGTCATCATCCAAAAGAGAAGCCACACCTTGCACAACTTGATTACTAAGTAATGAGTCTGTATGTAGCTAAGAATGGGTGTACAAGTATGCAGCATTTAACGCCCATATGATCAACATCCAAGGTCATTATAGGAAAATAATACAATATAAATCTGTACTGTATTGTGCAAAAGTCTTAGACCACCATTAGATTAGATATACCAACGTTTTAGCAATGGTATAATGACCATATACAACATAATTAAAAACTGAAAAAAAAAATCATCTTCTATAGGCTACAGTGGAAAGTACTTAATTTGCACTAAATGCTTTCATACTGTGTAATAATTAATATAATTGTTTAATATAAACACTACTAAATTATCTAAATTGTGATTTTGATAATGGTCAACGTCCATTTCAGTCAACGTTCTGTTTCACAGAATGTACTGGGAACATTAAATGGTGCATATGCATATATATATATGTTCCATTTCACAAACTGAACACTTCTTACTACATAGTTTGTCGAATTTATACACTACGAATAGTGACATGTAATTGTTCACGGTTTTGGACATTTGCAGTGGCTCACTGGTGGGGCCCAACTGCTGAAAGCAGTAGCTTCCAAAGACTTTGTTTGAACTCTGCACTGAGCTTGCGGAGCTTAAATTGCCCCCCTCTCCAGGGTGAACCTCAATCTTTGTTTAATTTCAGCATAGTCTCTAGACCCCCTGTGACCATGACCAGGGTAAAAGTTAATAAGGATAAGAATAAAATAAAAAAAAAATTGAAAAAAAAATGCTTTGCTTATATGGCTTGGCATGTACTCCCTCGTATTTGAGTTTAGGCTGTCTGAGTTTTCACACTAGTGTGCAACATGGTTACCCAAGACTTGACTTGTCTGTGTGAATTGCTGCTCTTATTGTTTGTGAATGTATTTTTTTCTTTCTTATAATGCAGTGGTGAATATATTAAGCCTCCTAAATAAAAGTGGGTTATACTGTGTAACCTTTGTTCTGGATTCATTTTTGCATCCTAATAAACTATACTAAATATAAAAACCGTAATTTAAGGTTTTTTGAATATGATTCCGTATTTACATTGCTGCTATTTATATTGGTGATTATAATGGTGAACTAGTGATTAAAACCAGTAATACAAACCCATATGAAAACTGAAAAGCTAATATGATCCATTTGAAAAGTTTAGTTTATTCACTTTATTAAGTGCAGCTGATCAACTGCCTGTTAACACGAATATCCAACCAGCCAGTCTGAAAATGTGTGTGTTTTGTGTGTGATTAAAATTGTCATTTAATGACAAATGGCTTTAGTTTATTTTGAGGACCACTACATAAAACTCCCACTGCACTCCCAGTGCATAAAACCTGCCACCATGAGGGATTTTGCAGTGGTAATGAAATATAAACATAATAAGGTATAGTAGACGTCCATAGATAAGTAATGAACATAGCATTATTTAAACATTACACAGTTGTTTTTTTGACAACTTACCACGTGCTTCCTCCAATCAGAGCCTCCCAATAATGGCGGCCGCTGTCAATGTACACATTTCCCAAGACACCATAGCTGCTCTGACTGCTGAAGCGCTCTTGACCGTGGCTTCTTTTCGAGGATATCTCGTCACGCTCCACTGTAAGGTTGTCATGAGACACTTTCAGCTTCCTGTGAGCAGACTTGGGGTCAAGCTTAAATGGCTGACCTGGGGAATCAAGAACATATGTAATGACATATCTCATACAGGGATGATGTGATGGATACGGTAGGACAAGGGGGCAAATGAAATGGGTTAAAAACAATTTAAACTGACACTCAGCTAGAGAAATATTTTATGTACACAAATAGTCCCTCCTAGAGTTTAGTGCATTACAACTGTCCTAAATGACTGTGATGAAATATGTGCAATTGTATTTCCTGTCGAAGCCTACAATGTACTATGTTCCCTGGCATTAAAATAACCAATGAACTCTTACTGACAGACAAAAATCATGCAGTACTCCAGGTTTATACTGTCTGCAATGAAGTAATGTCAAAGAATATGTAAGAAACACTGTATTTGCTATTTTTGTTTGGGTTTATTTATATATTTAATGTAATATCTGCATCAATATTGAGGGCAATTTAGAACAACTAGTTAACCTAAGATATGTCTGTGAAATGTGATAGGAAGCTGGAATAAGCCCACATGGAGAATACACAATCCCACACAGGATAAAAGCAAGTCCAAGGCATTACATTTTCACTTGACATTGAATTGATTCTTATAAGATAATTTATGTCAGAATTTAATATACTATATGCAGATTAATATTGGTTATTTCAAATTCATTTATAAAGCATTTGTAACTATTAATAATTTACTCTAAGCTATTATAGCTATCTTGCAGTTATATCCAGCATACTTATTTAGATGCTTATTTTGATGGTCAGTAAAAGCTCATCATAGAGAATGCAATAGAGGTATTTAAGAAAAGCCCACCTTAGCTTTGACATAGACTTTCCACTGAGAAATTATACACATATTCGGGGGTATATCCTTGTCTTCCTGTCCCTTTAACTGTATCTGTAATTTGGCCATTGCTCTTGAACTAATTGATGTGAGCAAACAGTTTATTACCACTGCTTGCTGTTTACTCTGGTTGAGCTAAAACAGGTATTTGGTCTGGTTGTCTGGTTTTAAATTAGAATGAAAAAACCAAATGAATAAAAATGTGTGCAAGCTCTTACTGTTGGTCTTCAGTGTTCCAGGCTCACTGTTCCGACTTCCTGCCTGATTAATGGCCTTGACAACGAATATGTACTTAGTTCCACTCTGCAGACCATGAACGGTGTAGTGGTTTTGCTTGATGTTGGGCACAATCATCCAGCTATCAGCAGAGTTGCAGAGACCTGGACAGTCAAGTGAGATATATTCTACATAACTTGAAACACAATCCTTTTAAGCCTTTTATGCTAGCTCAGAATTTGAACTTATATCAAAATGTATATACAGGTGTGTGCCGTTTAACTTTCAGTCATTATCTGAATTTAGTAGGGAAGGACTATGAACTATGCCCTCAAAGTTGCGTCAACATCTGTGTCAGAAGAAGCAACAAACCGAAGAGAACTATTAGCTAGTGATGGGTCGTACTGCCCCGAGGTTTGGAGCATGTGTCGAGAAATTTTTTTATGAAGTGTATATCGACTATATTACCATTATGCACAAATAAAAAGCATATTTTACAAATTAATAAATGGATAGCTGGAATTATGGATGAATGAACCACACAAAATCATAGTAAGATGATTCCTGCCATGCATGACAGCTGAGAGGCCATCACAAACAGTTCACATGACAATAATAGTTTAGACCAGCAGGGGGGGTTTGTGGGCAAATTGCACCTCGGGAAATGGACCTTTTTCCAACCAATTTGATCGAAAGCTTTAAGACTTCATGAGGTTTCATTAAGTGCTATGTTAGCTACGCCTTCCACATGAAAGACTAAATAATCTAAGCTTCCATTTTCTGTCTGGTCAGCTAAGAGCCTAACCCTAGAGCCTGCTTTAAGAGTGTGGCTGTGCCTGTGTGCTGACATAATTATGACCATATTTCCTGAAAAAGTGTCAATGTAAACTTAGGCAGTGAATCATAGCCTCTTCCCAGCTTCCTTTATTTTTATATCAGTCTCCCTGCTTGCCATATATTGCTTTTTCAAAGTACAGCTCTTGAAGCTGCTTAATACAGAATGGCATAACTACACTGACGTGCCAAAGGTATAATAATATAAAGGTATTATACAAAGCAGTGTTCATAAAATTGTGTATGCTGTCAATTTATATAAAGGGAATTGTGTCTTACTTACTGACAATATTTGACTGGCCAGTGAAGATTGTGTACTGGAGCTCATATGAGACGACTGAGAACTCGTCATCAGATGTCCAGTGGACAGTAATGGTGTCGTATGAGGCCGTACACAGCTCCTCTCGAATACCTGGAGAACTTGGTGCTGAAAACAGAAAATGCAAATGCATCCACAGTTTTGTGGAACAATACTAGCAATTGCACTACCAACTTCAGTTAACATGGAACTGCGTTCATTTCAGTTGCTTATAATTATATGAGAAACTGAATATGTACTAACTACATTTTATTCATGAGTTGGTCCCAGTGGTGAACGTTTCATTTCAACTTTGCCCAGGGACAACACACTGCTCACACCACCCATCCTAATGCATCATATGAGTAGTGTTTAATATTAAATAAAACATTTTACCCCGCCAAACCATAAAGTATACATGATTCACCTAAAAAAAAATAATTAAAATATGCTTAAGCCCAAGTTGATAAAACATATAGCTGATTTATTTATTACCACATAAATAATGGTCAATACATTACATAATTAATCGTTAGACATACTAAAGGAATACACTATATAAGTTTATTATTAAAATGTATTAATTGTAATTGTTTGCATTATTCTAATCGTTCTTAGCATGTAAAGTGAAGTTCATGCAATATGACAGTATATCTGTTCAGTCTTCATATTAATTGTCCTACATATGCTCCTTATTATGCTTTCTATACTTGTTCTCCTTTGACTTCCTTTCAAACTATGTTGCATAATGAAACATGGATGAGTATGCAGACCTTGAGGAGGCTGTAAGGCAACTGAGATGCACCAAGGCTTTAGCTAATTGCACAAACTGTACCTGGTAGCATATACTAAAGGCAATCTTTGATGTACCCAGTTAACATCCTCACAGAGGGCTTGAATGATGTGGGGGAAAAGTAAAAGTTTAACCACAAAGCTGGTAAAAACTACATGCTAAAGAGGAAATGTAAGTTCAGTAAATTTGGTATATTGTACCTCAAGATGAAGTAAATTGTGTTCGTGGGAAACATTGATATAGCCAGAATTCTGATAGTTTTCCAGAGTTGTGTGTCCAAACTGGTTGTGTTTAATTTCAGCTGATGGTTAGCATTGTACTTGGTGAACTTTGGTGGTGATTTGTGTGCATTCTTAATTGATTTATCTTTAGATTAATGTGCTAATTTGGCAGTGCCTATTGTTCTTTTTTCAAATCTGTTTGATTTTTTATATTCACAATTTGTTTAGTGTCCCAACTTTTTTGGAATCCGGTTTGTACCTGATCTGTTTTGACCATTAGAGAAGTAAGAGTAAAAAGTACTAACAAAGTATGTAGAGAAACAGATGGAGCACAGTTTGTAATTGTAGAACTACGTGGTAAGTGAAATTGCTAAAATTGTTGTTGAGTGCAGAAACAAGAAGATGTACCTAATAAAGTGATCAGAGAATGTATATATCATATATCGTATGCATTTACGATGCCTGTCTAATTACCTGTGAGGTAATCCAGACTTTCTAGCATCTTCTTTTCTCTAGTAAAATCCAGGGCAAAGGTGTCGAATGTGTCCGTCAAATTAATCTCTGGTATCAGGACCTGAGAGGATGCTGTGGCCATCGAGACTCTAAAACAGCAGTAGGATTAAGTGACCTGCTTTCACTCATATACTCTATATTGAATACTCTGAAAGATTAATTAATGTTAGTGTACTACTTTTTAGTCCTAATTTAAGATCAAAGATCTACTTTCTCACCGCTCTGAGATGCTCTTGGCACTCTGGAGGAAGCGAGCATGGTCAGTCTCTTTCAGGGTGTGGTCGGCTTGAGTTATGAGAGCAGAGGATCGTTCTATGCACTGCTTACAGTTTGCAATTTGCTGTGCTAGTTTATGCAGTCGGACAGTCTGAGAACAAAAAATGTTACAGTATTAGCAGGTAACACAAGCTTTAACATAGCTTTAACACACTTTTGTAGATTTATATGATTGCATTGTGTAGCTGTTTTGCAGTGGTATAAGGTATATATGATTATAGGATTATTATATTAATAAATGATGTGGGAAACAAGTGGACATATGTCATTAATCATATAGAAAGTTCAGTTAGTGACACCATATGTGCCAGAATTAAGTTACATTATACTATGATTTACATGTAGGTCAGAGAGATTTAGAGGGATTTAGGTCATAGCAAGGCACACTGTGGAGCCATTTACATATACATTGTAGAGCTGTGCCACAGGCCTTTGCTTTTTGCCATTGTGTATTTACCCTGACTCATTTACCAATGCACCTTGGCCATATATATATATATATATCTGAATTAAGCAGTAGTGTTATGTGTAGTGTATGATAGAACCCACCTTTCCCTCTTTGATTTTGGCCCCTATTATCTGTCTCCTCTCCTGAACTATGTTAATCAAGAGGTCGCACTCCTCCATTAGTTTGCCCTCCTGCCGGGAGGCATTCACCTAATAAAAAACACCGCAGAAAGGCATTTAAGTTTATGAACAACACAAGATCAACCAGATGAAACAGAGACCCAATGAGTGAATGTTAACCAGATGATATAGGTATAGGTGAGAGAGAACATACAGGTAAGCAGTAAGCAATGCTACTTACAATTGGACAGTCACATAGGTTTACGGACATCATTTAAAGCTTGATAACAATACATAATGAAAAGTCATAGACGCAAACAGGAGTAACTTAGAAAAAAAGTATCTAAACACATCAACCGAGGAAGAACAGTCTCTAGTGCAAAGGTGAGCTAAAGTTAAACAAACACGCACACACACACACACACACACACACACACACACACACACACACACACACACACACACACATAAATGATGGACTTCTGCTCTTAAAGGCAGAAGTCTTTAAGGCTCCTGCCCCTGCTCATGGATCCACAGCATTGATTAGTTGTTTATGGCCGCAATGTATGGAGTTAAAATACATTTCTGCAGGTAATTCCAAAAAGTAATCTTTAAATTAAATTACAACATTGAACAGTAATTTTCAAATTTTGCTACAGATTCACAATCTGAATGGTGTTCGGGCTTTGAGTTGGCCACTCTGATTGAGCTTATTTGCTCTTGTATAGCTTTTGAAGTATGCTTATGGTTGCTGTGTTGTTGGAATGCCTGGAATGACTTTGAATGTGGCATGAAATGTGTCAAAAATTGGTTTAACAGCATGAAAGTATGGATCCATCCTGCCTTGTGAACAGTTCAGACTGTTGGTGGTGTAATAGTAAATAGAAAATAGGGCATATCTTCTTGGCACACTCTGGGCCCCTTTAATATCAACTTAGCATAAGTTAAAGCCTACCTGAGTATTGATACTGACTAATCAAAAGTGGGCCAGTCACTAGTAAGGTGTACTTAATGAAGTGGCCAGTTGGTATATATTGTGTAAAGACCTGGCATAACATTACATTTAAGTTGTTAATTTTAATACCAGATTATAACAAAACAACATGGAAAAGTTCAAGGGGAAGCAATTCCAGCAATAGCAGGTCCATAGTAAGAGTACGTTTGTTTGTTTATTTGGCTTCTGTGTCGCAGTCGGCATCAGTGGCCATAGCAGTGACACACACAAGACTATATCTATGCAAGGTTATCTCATGACTAGTCATATATATATATATATATATATATATATATATATATATATAAACTCAAGTAAAAACAGACTTTTCTCCAGTGTACCCGGAATAAGCCCCCGCAGACACGGGGAGGACATTCAGACTCCACACAGAAAGGACCTAGGCCACTCCATTGTGGGATTGAAACATTCTTGCTGTGAGGCACCTTCTGCTCATTTGAAGCCTTTGCTTTGTACATGACACTAATAGTGATTAAAGTATAAGGATATATTGCTCATACCGGCTTGGGTGGTATAGTGGAAATTTGTCGGCCAACCATACAAAGTGTTTACTAGCATTAAAAAAGATATATTTAATTGTATAGTTATGAATCAGTAAATGTCCTTATGATTTCCATTCATGTTTCAGACAGACTCCAAAAGTCTGTTGAACTTAATTGAAAAGTTAGTCCTTCTAGTATAGAGTATTCCAGACCATAATACAGGGTGAGTCAAAAGTGACAGGACACTATTTTCTTTAAGAAAAAATAGGAAGAATGACAGGTTTATGGGTAACCGAAGATGAAATTGATGATTCTGATGTGCAGGGTACTCAGCTGCCTTATCATTGCCTCAGACTTCAACAACCAACACCCAGAATGACCAACAATTTCACACAGCACTGATGCATCCCTCATAGCCAAATTCCAAGAAACCGGGACTGTGGACAAGTCATGTAGTGGTCACCTGAACACCACTATCGACTAAGAAACATGGCAGCCTTAGTAAAAAGTCCTGTGTCTTTTGACTCACCCTGTATTTTCTATAACCCTCTATCTACCAAAGGTGAGAATAATTTTAGAGTTGATCTATTGTAAGTTTTATATGATGATGATGATGATGATTATTATTATTATTATTATTATTATTACTATTTCTACTACTACTACTTGTACTATTACTGTTATACTACTGTATAAATACATTTATTTTAGAAAAATATATAATGTAAAGCTGTTTAAGAAAGCCATATATGTATGTTTAATTAAAAATTATAGTGGTATGCTTGATAATAAAAATGAGCAACATTTATTTAGTAAATATACTCTGAGATGGCTTGTCCTCATGTAAAATTATTCCATCTCCTTTATCTCCTAGTAGCATTGTTTTGTTCATGCACCGCTCCAAATAACTCACTGTCCAAAAGCATGTAGCACTTAAGCCATGCAGACCTACTTCACATGACCTACTTCAGGGCTTCATGGTGTGTAAAAAATATGATGTATAATGTGAAAGAAAGAATTGTTTAAAGTTCGTGAGACCCTGTGAGAGATATAGTGGCTTGTCTCATAGACACACGTAGACTTTTTCGCTGTGTGAAATAGGCTTATTCATTCACCCTTCAGTTCTTACAGCACAGTAATTGGGTTCCTTGACCTTTAAGCACTGCTCTTAACAATCTCACTGTAGGGAGAGTGTCTTTTTTGCTGAGTTGTGGTAATGTTTTACAATGTCTGTCAATGATACTCCCTGGCTGTCACTTATGTCTTCATTATTGATGAGAGAAACTTCAAAAGAGTCAGAAGGGAAGTTAAATGATTTGTTAATTATTAAATACAGCCGTGGTGTTATTCGGAATTAATAGAACGGTCATACAAAATTATGGGAATTAAAGAAGCACTTTATTTTTATATTGAAATCCAGTCCAAATGACTTTTCTAAAATACATCCAATATCCATTATTACAAAATACATCCATTTGTGACTTTGGGAATGGCTTTCAATTGCCTGCTAGAAACCCTACATTGAAGCCCTACATTGTTTCATTACAAGATAACATCTGCATGTAAAACTAAAATTATAGCACCACCGGGGTTGGTAAATAAAAGTATGTGACTCAAAGTTTATAAGTTGACCTGAAAAAAGAAGCTATTACCCAAGGTGATTAACTTACCCTATATAAATTTAGATCGTCGTGTGACTATTATTTGGTTCTATTAGTGTAAACCTCTTAGAAGACACTGTCCAGGCTGTTCTTGACCATTCACTAGTTGATGGTTTGGGGAAAGAAGCTGTTCTTAAATATATTTATGTGTGCCTCGATACTTGCCTTGATACTTGATACTACTTGATATTGCCTTGATACTGAAATATGATATCAATGATATATTAATATATTCTCTCTCTCTCTGTCCTCTCTCTCTCTCATTTTTTAAATCTAGGTTTCATATCCACAGCAGATGACACAATTATCTAGTAAAATTATTTTACATTTTCTGTCAGAATGTAATTTACAACCCATATATGATTGTGTTGACATAAATGTATGCATTAAAATCAAAATTTATTAATAGGACCTATTGTTGTGACAATGGTGCTCCATTTTCCAACACAGTAGCAACCCTTAACAACCTCATTACACCCTGTATATTTCCAGAGAGAGAGAGAGAGAGAGAGAGAGAGAGAGAGAGACTCAACTGAGTTCCTTGGTCAGAGTGTCGTTGAAGTGATTTAATGGTGCTCGACAAAGCCAAAAGTAATTCCTTTATGCCTGAAGAGATGTGGCTAAACAAAAGCCACTTTAAAATTGGAATGAAAAGTTTTGATATGAGAGAGTTGCTTGGGTTGTGTGTCACTTCACTGACACATTATTAATGAGTTGAATGTGAAAAGCTTTTTTTAAATAAAGCTGCAAATGTCAATTAAACAAAATAGTATGTCTGTTCATTGCATAAATATTCAACTCCAATCTAATGCAAAACATGAGAAGAGGCCTGTCTGTCTGATATACCTTGCCTAAAATCTCAAGTAACTGACTTTAGCACACCTACTGACATGACAACTGACAGTATGACATTTCATGTGACACTCAGTTTGATTTTAAATCTAAAAAGTTTTATTCCATTTGATATCTATAATTGTTAGTTTACTTAAACAGACTGCATTTATTTGTTTATAAATGGAAATGGAAATTGTAAAATGTTTTGGATCAATACTGGGCTCATTACAGGTTTATGACATGTCAGTTAAAATAAAATAAGACCTTTTAAATGTAATATTAATTAATAAAATAGTTTCATATAATGAGAATACATTCTAATGGAAACAACACCAAGGACATATTTTGTCATGCCAATTTACTAATCACAAAACCTGAAATAGAGAAGTCTTACCTCCACATGCTGACAGGTCTGAATCAACTTGGCCATCAGTGATTCCAACTCATTGCTCCTTTTTATCAAACTGCTGAGATTCGAGTCCAATGTTTGCTGTAAAAAGAGCATGACAAACTTCCTAATATTAAAAAAATAGATTGGCTCTTACACCAAGTAAATAATTCTAAATATCAACAACAGACCTCTATGTACTGTCTTTCTGAACAGGATCTCCTCATCATGACTGTTTGTCACTATAGCAAAGTGGAATTCCCACAAGACTGAAACAGCCTCTCATGGAGGAGTAAATAAATAAATAAATAAAATCCTGTTCAGTTGACTGGCAAATGCAACCCCCCCCATCCCACATCCTGTGAAGCATCTTTTATGTAATATAGCTCTACCCAGAATGAACATTCATTCTTTTATTTTTTTTGTCATTGTATTTGATTATTCTGCTGTGAGACTGTTTTTGCACTGGAAGTAAATATCTTGCCTAATGAATAAAGCCTTAATAATATAAAGTGCTCTGAATTAAAATGTAAGGTTTCAAGTATTGTCATTTCTGTCAGGCTCTGACATTACATAACAAATCATTCTTACGGTTTCATTTTCAGCCATGCTCAAAATCTATAGTGAAGGATCAAATCGGAGACTCGGAGAATAGAGGTACTATAGATATAGAAGAAATAGCAGGATATAAAAGTTCCTTTCCCTCAGAGATTATTTTTGTGAATTTTTCAAGATTTTCCAATAAAAGAAAGGTGCAGGTATGTACAGGTACACAAATGATGGATTAAGGATGATTCAAACATTATTAAGTACAACAATTCACACAATATTTCTTAAGTAAAGAAATGACAAGTAAGCTTATTTGTGTGTTTTTTGTTGTTCTTATCTGTGTTATTTGTGTTATAAGCTGGCTATATTACCACTAATACTACACTGCTCACAAAAATGAGGGGATATTTAATTATGGGAGATTTCATTTTGATTATTTTTGTGAGGAGTATATTTGTGTTGGTCAGAGCCCATGTTTATAAGCTAATATACAGTATTGTGCAAATATGCCACCGTTTGTGCAAATATCTTAAGCCACCCATCTATAGTCTTTTTGGAAGGATACTAATGTGAAATGGGTAAGACATGGTAAAGCTCAGTAATGAATATCAAGGGAAAAGGTGTTATCGAGAAATTATTTTTACTTTTTTTGATCATACCATAGTTGATATGATATATATAACGTCTTTATACAATTGCAAATCAGACTAAAACTTTTGCACAGTGCTGTATATAATGCTAATTGGTTCATAGAATCAAGCAGACCACCTTTTATTCTTCATAGACAATTGTTGGAGGTAGAGTGGGTTACATTTCATTTAAATGTGTGTCCTTACATTTATTATCCAAGCAATTCTGGTTTAAAGGTCTTGCTCAAGGACCCAAGAGTGGTAGGCTGGCAGAGGTGGAACTTTGAAACCTGGACTTTAATTGCTGGGCTACTGCAGTCCTATACAGAAGTTGTGTAAAATGCACACTAGCATTGACTAATACCCTTCCAACAACTGTGTGTTTTAACCATGTACAGTGGGGATGTCCAGAGATTTCACAGAGGTCAAGCTAGCATGTACATGGAATGGAGTGCCAGTCCATCAAACGACCCACCTTAGACACAGCCAGTCGAGCCTGTGTGATATTTGATGTCTTCGAAATGGGCAACTCCATGATTAGAACCCAGGTCAGCTTGGCAATAGGATGTGCCACTGGAGCACCACATTTTGTTATTGTAAAATTAAAAACTTGGAAATTATGAAATGATTTTCCATGTTTCTAACACACATTACTTAGTTACTAAAGCACTTAAACAACAGTTTCCATGACTGAGCACCTGCTCTGTGGCCACCACATGTAAAGCAAAGCACAATGGCACTCTAAAGAATGAAATGCTTCCGCCCTGTGATGGACTCTTCCTGTTCCTGCTAAATCTCCCATTCATAACATAAGTTCATTGAAAATGTGTTTTTTTTTATGTTGGTTAGGTTGACTGGTGAACTTGGCTGTCCCTACCTAGAGTTCTCACATTGGCTTCGTCCTGTAGCATATAACACATGTATCATGAATTACAACTGTGAGCAAGTCTTACTGCGTAACATCAGTGCTCATCTATACTTTTCTAGTCTTGTTGTGGCTGAATCACAGCAAATAGCCTACAAGTAGACTAATCAAGCCATTCAAAAAATTGGTACCATTTTATGTATATTACATGTCTGTCCCCAGGATTATGTATAAATAATTAGTACAATTAAAAGGCATTTGATTATTAAACAAGGTGTCCTGCATAGTGCAAAATAAATAGCAAACTGAAGGTATGTCATTTAAAACACTAATAAAAACAAAGACCACTGAAGAATAGTATACGTTAGATGTCCCTGGTCTCTAACATTATACTTTACAACAAGTAATAATGAAATATAAATTAAGATTTGTCAGATATTGTCTGGAAGAAGTTGTGAGAGGCCAAGGGAGGTGATAGAATGTTCAGTCAACAAGCTGAATGAAGTCTACTTTATTATCCTTTGTTTTATCTTCTATTGAACACAAGCCAGCAAAATCATGCACAAAATCTCATGAACTGTTTGGAAAACACGCAAAAAGGGATAAAATTCCCATTTGCACTATTTTAGTGCCTTCTTTGGCATCACCACCGACAAAATTTCAAGGCTTCACATGGCTTTGAGTGTTTTTCTTTTAAATGGCACCCCCTCCTCTGTGTTGGTCTCCTGTCCTTTTAATCCCTGACCCCACCCAAAATGTATATGCCTTTTAACCTTCAGACCAGGTCTGAAAAAGTTTTGTACACTTACAGCCAGTCTCTGTGTGTAAGGTGATTAACCCTCAGAATTCAGATTGTGTTAATATGTCAACGGCATGGAATATAAAACACTTTCATAAGATGATCTAATTTAGTCTATTAACCACATTTGGTTGGTTGTAATTGTTCAGATGCTTTTGTGGTTCCTATTGTGGGTAAAATACATGGATTAAATTCATGTAGCCTGTCTTTACTTTAAACCACATGTTTCCTTTAGGCAGGCTTTAATTGTTTACCTTCTGTTTGAGTTCCTTTTAACAACCTAGGTGGTCTCATTTTTCTGTTTGGCACTGGGTTGGATCTCTCAATTCTGACTGAGTCTATTCACTTTTGTCCATTGTTGAAATGAGTGCCATGTGGTTTGCTGAGTTTTGTGTCTTCAGTCAGTTTTCTCAGAGATAAATATGTTATGTTTACTAATTGAGTCAAGCTACTTTTTTACAACACTCATCGCCTACTGCATCCAAGAGAGAGAAAAAGAAAGGCACAGTCATGTATGATGATAAAAGTGATGATAAGTTTATACCTCAGATTGCATAGATAACAGATGGATAAAAAACTTTTCAAAATGAGAACGTGAGAGTAGGATAGGAAACAGCCTGATATTATGGTTGTGCATGTGTGCCTTAGGAAGGAAACATAGATCTGTGGTTGAATTTTCATTTTCCATCATATGTAGTTTGCTTTTCCACCACCCTATGCACATTACACTATAAGCCAAGGGCAGTCTTTGGTTGAGATAACCTAGTGTGCAGATATAAATGTGAAACAAAGCATTGCGCAGTCTGATACATCAGTAAAATAGACCATAAATAGACCTTCCTATTTTTGGCCACTTCCTTTGGGATTACTCCTCTCCACATCATTGTGCTTAGATCGAAACAAGGCGCGCACAATTGTTTGTAGGAACACTTTGTCACTACACTTTGGACACTATATGTTTATTACAGAGATAAAATACCAAGTCCAAGTCCAGTCACGAGTCTTTACGCTAGAGTCCAAGTCAAGTCTCAAGTCAATACAGCATATATAAGTGTATGGTAAAAAAA